>CAUYSK010022201.1:0-65041 GCA_963575035.1 Avahi laniger | reverse complement strand
CTTTCTGAGTTAAAAGAGTAAAGGTAATGCAAATTCAAGGTACATTTGGCCTCCATTGGATTGCAAAATGGGGAAGCCTAACAGCGTCTAGTGTTGGCTTGGCTGTGGGACAGCAGAACTCTTACCTAGTGCAGGTAGGAGTATAAGCTGGGGGTAGTCACTGTGGGGGAAATTGGCCACGCCTGTGAAACAGAAGATACTCAGACCTGTGGCTAGGAAGTTCCACTCCTGTTAGACACTTGGAAGGATATCTTGCCCGTGCACTGAATACAATTTCTACATTCGTATTCCTCAAGGCACTATTGGCAATACTGAAAAAGCAGATGCAAGTAAGTACCTGTCAGTAAGAGAATAGATGCCTTAGTTGCGGTATATTAATTCAGTGGAGTAATACACAGAAATGAAGAATGAATGAACTTCCTAGATACACATTTACCAACTTCTAAACTTCATGTTGAGCAAACAAGCAAAATGTTGCAGAAAATCATTTACAGAATATTTTTAAAATATCCAAAATGCCTATATCGCTTGCAGGCACACACATACTCAGGGGTGCAGTACAGTTGTAGACCTTCAGGGGATGATAAATGCCAGATGCGGGGGGGGGTTACCGGCGCGGGGATGGGGGGCAGTCACCCGGTAGGAGACACGGAGAGTTTAGCCGTGCGGTTGGTGTTTTTGTTTTCGGGCTGCATTGTAACAGCTGAGCTGTCCCTGTCTTAGTCTGCATCTTTTTATGTGTCCTGAACACGGCATAGGAAACAGTTTGTGTGGTGGAAAATCTAATCAGATTTTCTATGATACTATTATGCATATAAAATGTCCAGAAATTAGGACATGATGTGCCTTTCTTAAAAGAAAAAAATCGTCTGGTTTTCTATACTGCTCTGTCACAATTTGGAACCAGGGTGAGGCGTTTTAATGAGCGCTGCAATGACACTAGCCCTCGGGGCTGTCGTGGCCACCCTGAGCCTGGTTTCTTTTGTGACTCCAGACGGGCCGTCAGCACCTCGGACAGCTCCACGAGGTGGCTTCACCGACTAAGCGGCTCAAGCAGGTGTTCCCTTGTTGGTCCCTGTGGGTCCGGAGCTGTGGTCCTAAACCGGCTTTGCCGTTCTTCCCCCGCAGGAACCGTCCACGGGAAATACTGCTGCCCTCAGCTCTTCATCAACCACAGGTGTTTCTCGGGGCCTTACCTGAACAAAGGGAGGATCGCAGAGCTGCCCCAGTCGGTGGGACCCGGCAAATGTGTGCTGGTTCTCAAAGAGGTAAATCCCGTGCACACGGCCGCAGTTGGCTTATTTTAACAGGATCTTGAAGCTGCAGGCACAGTCTCCAAAGGAGACCCCAGACGTTCGAAGCAGCT
Organism: Avahi laniger; assembly: GCA_963575035.1. Classification (NCBI taxonomy): domain Eukaryota; kingdom Metazoa; phylum Chordata; class Mammalia; order Primates; family Indriidae; genus Avahi; species Avahi laniger. The sequence continues at coordinate 63,675 of CAUYSK010022201.1, read as the reverse complement.
GAGTTAAGATTTACCAACCATTCCTTCCTCTCAGCTTGGGGGCTGGAAGCCAGAGTTGCAAAGATGAAAAATGATGTTCCTGCCCATGGAAGACTCACAGTCTGGCAGGAGGGACATATGTTCCGTAAATTAAGGGGAAATGTTGCATTAGACTTCAGGAAAGTGCTCTGAAAAGACAGAAGAAAGATTCATCGTGTGTGGAGTGAGGGTTTAGGATTGAGGAGTCGGGTTTTGCAGAGAGCTGCGCCAGCCTGGAGAGGGACGGGGGACTTCACCAAGCAGCATAGAGTGTCACTAAGAATGGGATGGGTGGCATCTGTTTTTGTCCATCCGTCCCCAGCACGTGCAGCCCTCAGTAGAGGTAATGATAAATGCTTTGACGCAGGTACGTTCACGAGGTTTATGGCACGGGCCGTGTCCAGGCCAAGCCTAGGCCGCCCACCAGGGGGAGGGTCTTATTTTCCATTTTTCTTGTGGCCTTCAAGAGAGGTGAACCCTGAGGTGTCAGTGGAGGCCTTTTCTCTCCGTTGCATTTTTATAGCTTAGCTTCAGGCAGTGCTTGGAAGCAGGTTGGAGTTTTGGAACAGTTTCCAAACCTTGGAACTCTAGCTCTGCCCTTTTTGTTAACACACCTCACTGCTTTCTCTTAAGAAAGAAGACACCAAATAGAAGTCCTTTATTGCTGCTGTACCTTGATGAATGCTTTTTAATTGCATGGACACAACAGTCCATCGATCCACTGAACAGATGTCTGTTAGGTGACTGCTCAGGGCCAGGCACCGTCAGAAGCAGCACTGGGTCAGAAACCAAACACACTGTCCCCTCTGCCTGTTGGGGTTTCCTGTTCTTGTTGGGGAGATGACATAACCCACAGTTGGTTGCATAGTAGGGGGGGCCCTTGCAAGGACCTGGAGCACAGTGCTGCGGGGGCAGAGCAGCAGTGACAGATACATGGCGAATGACTTGATCTGGCTTAGGCAAAGCGCGTGGAATCTTGGTTGCACACACAGGTGGGCGTTCAAGGTATTCGTGCAAAGGAGGGACGGGGTGGCTGGAGCACAGGAGCTCAGGCTGGAGATGAGTAATAAGTACTAAAGGTGCATTGTATTTTGAAAAGAAAAGCAGAGCGGATTCTGGCCCGCCTGATGCTTCAGTGCGAGGTAGAACCGAGCGGATCGGATGGGCCTGCCTGGGAGAGGCCTTCTTCGGGGTGTGAAGCGATTTGGACTTGACTCTGTGGACGCTGGGAAACCCTCAGAGTGATGCTGGACTCAAGCTTCCCCTCAGGGAGGGCCTGTGTGGGTTCAGGCGTCGTTTTACTTAAAGAGAAAGAGACACCGAAGCAAAGTCAGAGGGCGTTTGCTTCTCCAAGCCATGGTGGTATTAGTGGTGAAAGATGTACATACTTAGGGGGAAAAGTCTGTTTGAGAGAGGAAGTAGGGCTTACAGTTTAGAAGAAACCTGCAAGAAACCAATGAGGCTATTGTCGTGGTTACTTATTTGGGGGCATTTAGCATTTAGAATGTTTAACAGGTGGTCCCTGCCCCAGGCGGCCTTCCAGTCAAGAGGGTAGAACAGACTAACAGACTGGCCACGCATGTCCTGGGTGCCGCACCAGGGCCGCTGTGAGATCGTGCAGGACTCGTTCGCGAAGCGGGCGGCGAGCTCCCGGGAGGGGGAGCGGGGGATGGAGGCCGGGAAGGTGGGAGATGCTCACAGCGTCCAAAACGTAAGGGCCGCCGAGGGTGGGCACGGAAAGGGCCCAGATCTACACTGGGAGTCTCGTCCAGCCCTGGCCGTTGCGCTGGGCCCTTCGCACACGTCGTCGCTGGGCAGCGGGGTGGCGCTGCTTTCACTCACACCGTGGCGCAGGCGGCATCCTGTCTCGAAGCCAAACAGCGTGCATCTCGCTCAGCCCGCGTGGCGAGTGGGTTCCGTGCTCGAGACATTTGCAGCTAAAGGAAAGTGGCGACTGAGGGGAAGGCTCCTCGGACGGGCCCCGGCGAGGCGGTTAAGCCGAGGGACCCATAACTGGCACGGACTGCAGATCCCTGCAGATATCCAGCTTGATCCAAAGAGAAACCAAGCCAGGATTACACGTAAAAATCTCTGTCACTATAGGAAATGAAACCCCAGAGTTGAGAATTGACTTTCCGCAGTCCCCGACAGCTGTCAGCCCGTGGACGGATTCTGCCGGGCGATGTTGTCTGCCTGCCTTCGTGCCTGTGTCTGCTGTGAGTGGTAGGGTACGGACGAAAACTACGCAAGCTCGGTGAGCCGATGGGTTTCTCTGAAGCTGCCGGCAAGCCTGTCTCCCTGGCACGTTCGGTTGTTAGAACGAGGTCCCCCCTCTCCTGCGAGCTCTGTTAACAAACAGATGACCTCAGCTGAAGCCCCTCGTGAGGGGTGGGCTGTTCCATTTTACTAAATGATGTTTTTAAGTCAAAAGTAGTTATCCCTCATCAGTTCCCCGAGAGGTGCCAGCAGCCAGATTTAAAAGCCAGGCCAGAGCAGTCTTCTGATGACAAAACTAGTTTTTTGCTGATGTTCAGAAAACGAGTGTGGCAGGGGGGGGCGGGTGGCGCTTCAGTTCTGTGAGTGCAAGAGAAACGTGAGTTCCACCGAGCCAATATTTATGCTAATGCTCTTCCTTCAGCACCAGAACCTCTGTGTGGCTTCAGATTTCATTTTACTTAAAGAGAACAAAGTAACTGAAGCAAAGACAGAGCGTGTGGCTTTCCCGGGCCATCGGTGGTATACGAAATTTAAACACTTCTAGAGAATGTGAAATGCGAGCTGTCTTCCCTGTGTCTGGTCTGCTGGAAATAGACAGGTCTGTGGATGTGGACGCAGAGCTGGTCTTTGGCAAGGTTCAGTGCAGGCTGCAAGCTGGGTCCTGGGCTCTGTCTGAGCCGGAATTTCTGGCAAAAGTGATCGCTAGTGCGTGTCCGTGGCACTCGCGTTCTGGGTGTTAGACGTGAGTGGGCTTCGGCGGGACTGAGAGAGCAGTGTCTGGCCGCAGTTCCAGCGACGGTGCAGCGAGGAAAGGTAGGCGACCTGGAAGACGCCGGAACAGAGTTAGTAGATGGTCTGTTCAGGTCTGGGAAGCCCCAGTGAGGGAATTCAGAGCAGGCCCTGGTGTGGAGAGGCAGGCGGGTCCACCCGCACGTGCCGGGGCTTTGCACGGGCTTCCTGTGCCCAGGCTCGTGGTAGGGACAGAGAGTAGTGATGGTGTTTATCGTAAATCAACTCCCTTGCCTAGTAGGATCACTGCCAACTGGGACTGTCATTGGGAGCCCCACCGTGGTCAGTGACCTCATGCTCATCTTCCAGGACTTGGGACTTGGGAGTGACGGGGCCGGTTGAGGAAATGTGACGCTGGTTGGTGTGAAGATGTTCCAGACTATCTTACCGTACGGTCACATCTCTCAGAGAGTCGTCCTAGTGTTATTAATACACGTCTGTAAACTGAGCTGGCACCGGGTGAGATTCACATAATTAGTGACCCTCCTTACACATACCTAAAATCCTTCCGAAGCATCGGCACTAATATGGTCTCCGTTTCGTTGGTTTCTTATGACATTAAAAAACAAAAATAGAATGAAATTCTCAGTAGCCTGTCCAACTGAAGAGTAATCCTGTTGAAGAATAATAAATTGCTCTTTGGAAGAAATGGCTCAGTTTTCCCACAATCAGAAGAGTTAATGAGAGTCCTGCCATCCCCTCTGGGGAGAGGTGTGGCCTCTCCTAGCCAGAGGGATCAGATTTTACCACCTTGTATCCCTGGCTGGTGCGTTAACTCCGTGTTAGCCAGGGAGGTGTTTATCTGACTCATTCCCAGTCCTGCACTTCACGGGGGTGTGCGGTGTCGGCAGTGTGGTTTTCAAAGCATTCTTGTTCTAGTAGGAACGGATGCCACTGAAGTTCATTGTGCACGTTTTCCCCCGACAGGTTCTTAGCATGATCATCAACGCGGCCTACAAGCCCGGAAGGGTACTAAGAGAATTACAGCTGGTAGAAGATCCCCACTGGAATTTTCAGGAGGAGACACTGAAGGCAAAGTGAGTGTTTCTAATTCTGGAGGGCAAAGGATGTTTGTGATACTTTGCCCACTGCTTTGAAACTTGTCGTTCCTCTTTGTGACGAAGCCCGGAGAAATGGCAAAAAACTGGATGTTCATCTGCAATTCTATGTCCTACAAATGTAGATTTGTTGGCATTTTTGCTGTTTGCAGAGTTGTCTTAAGGCTTAGGATTCCTTTGGTGAAGTAGAGATTTGCTCAACTAATCCTTTATTATGTTAGACATTCAGAATAAAAACATGCTGTTTCAGGGCCAATAGATTATTTGATCAAAAGGGGAAAAAGTATAAAGAGGATTCCCTTATCATTATTATACTATGTTCATAAACAGCTTTTAATGTTTGATATCGTAAAGACTTTATGCCAAATGTAAACGTTCTCTACTCTGGCCGTTGACAGATTTAAGAGATAAAAGGAACCGATACACATGTTTGGTTTGGGTTCAGGAAAATGGCAGTGGACTCTGGGTTGACATCTATTTGAGTAACTTTGTTCTCTTACTTGGAAATAGGCTAATAGGAAAGGTGACAGTTTTGCTTTGCTTTAAGTTTCTGAACCTCTGAAATGAGAACAGGGACGGTATCAATGTGCTTGAACTCAGCTGTTTATGTACCTAGGGAAAGATCCTTTTCTCAAGATAATTTCACATCGAATTATTGCTTAGAGTTCTCGAGAGGGCTTTTCATATTTATGGTTTTCAAATAGAATAGATTTTACTAGTTGACTTCTTAAATATCATGTAGATGAAACATATGAGAAATGATGCTTTTTCAAAAGAGCAAATCATTTTTCGATGGCTAGCATATATCTAAACCCTCCTTCAGAGACGGCACTTGTCCTAGTCATCGTGAAAATGGAGAAATATTGAATAATTGGCACGGCCAGTAGTATTTGCTCTGTGGTTAACTCACACTGGTGCTGAGCAGAGAGGCTGAGATACTGTGCCGCTACTCAGCGTGTCCTGCCAGAAATCCACTCAGCTTCCCTCGTGTCGTTTTCCAACAGCTGTGGAATTGTAGATTCAGTAAAAGTCGTTTATGGTTGACTCATACTCTGCCAAATCGCAAAAGTGAAAGAGAATGTGTGCAGATAAGGAGAGGGTTTGTTTGTCTAAAGTTGCATGCGGTGGTACTACGTTCCATCATTCCCTTCTTTCCCAAGAAGTATTTAAATGAGTGTTACCTGTCTGATAGTCCATATTTTTCTACTTTATCTAAGGAGATTATCAGTGATAGTAGAATATTTTCTTGTAAGATCATAGTAGTGGGGTCAGAATTGAGCAAGTGTTTATATGGAGAAATCCTTCTTGGTTCTTACATGAAAACTTTTCTTGGAGGTAGGTAGGTGGTAGATGATGAGAAATTATTTAATGGGTACAATGTACATTATTTGGGTGATGGATACCCTAAAAGCCCTGACTTCACCACTGCATCATCTATGCATGTAACAAAATTACACTTGTGCCCTATAAATACACACAAATTTTTAAAAAAATAACAAATGTGAAAAGAACCCCAGTTTTTCTGCAAAATTCATTATAGTCCAAACACACCTAGTGAACATGGAACTAAAAGTACAAAAATCTTAAATTCCGTTAAACTCTCCCCTACTCCTAAATAAGCCAGAAGCTTGCTGCAGATACTGAAATGACAGGAGAGTTCATTTTGCAAGTGTTGGCACTCATTTTCGTGTTCCCGAGTCCGTCAGAGCTCTTATTAAATCCAGCCTGATACAGTCAAAACGGACACGATGAAATCCAGCCCTGCCGAACACCAAAGGTGACGTATTACCTATTATATCAAATACAACAGTATGTTCCATAGGAAAATCTTACACAGTGACTTATAATGAGAAGACGTCTGTCTGAACTGGCTTTCGGCTGTGCTAGATCATAGTAGCGTCTCAGAGCAGCTGCTCATGATGACAGGCTCGCGGGCGGCACCCGCTTTCCTGCGGTACTACTGTGCGTTGAGTCGCCGCTTTCCTTCTGATGTAAAACGATAATTTTTTAGATCTTGACAACTTTGCTATTTTCTTTGGTGCAAATGGGGGAGGGGGAGAGAGAGAGAGAGAGAGAGGGAGGGAGCGAACTGGCTTCTTCCCATTCAGCTGAAAGGCAGAAATGTTTTCTGTCACGAATAAATTAACTTACAAGAGGAGAGACCCCTTACAAGAGGGAACTGACTTACAAAATTATCACAAGTGTTTGCAGGAAGAGGGGGTGGGAACCTGTCCGTGAGGCAAGGTGGTCACTGTCCTTGAGCAGCCAGGGTTTCTGATGCATTTTTTTCCTCCTCTGAAGAGTAAAGACCCATTTACTCGAGAGGATGGAGGTGTCTTTGAAAAGATTTTGACCTGTGAATATAATGAAAACGTACACTGTAATCTACCGTTGTCCCTCAGTGATTTTTTTTTCCTATTTATGCAACAACCATACCTTTTGTAGTACTAAAGAAATTATTGCACTATTTGAACAACGTGTAAGGAGTCTATTATATGATTAGTCCTCAATGTGTACTGAAAAGCAAAGATACGCTAGCGGTAGTGCCAGAGGAAAAATGGATTCTAATGAAGTTCATATCAGCTGTTCTGGGAGAGAAAATGTCTCTCTTTCCAATGAGTATGCTACATTGACCTACATTATTTTGAATTTCAGGAGGAGGAATTTAGGCTATACCTTAGGGGGGTTAAAAAAAGAAACAACCTCCAACTCTGTGCATCTAGAGATATTTAAATATGTTTTTCAACATGTTATAGACTCTACTTGAGGGGAAAAAAAAGACTATTAACTCTTCTTTGAGTGACTCTTGTGATAGTCTCTATACAAGTTAGGTGGAGCCTTAATAGTTTTTCCAGTCCTTAGTTACAGTTATTCAGAATGTTTAAAGAGGCACTATCTTGGTATAATTCCACGTGAGTTACACTTTGCTGTCACTTGGCAGAGGCAAGGAGATAAAGTTAAATTTTTACTTTTAGGTGAGTGGTGCTTAGCTCTGTGGAAATATTTCGGTTTCTTCTTTTTCATATGCAGTGGCTAATTTTATATGTGTTTCTATTTATTTGACTTTTTTTTGGCCTTTTACTCAAGCCTATATTTTACGAACAGTGGATGCAACATTTGGCTATAAAGTGATTTACGTGAAAAAGGATTCTCAAACTGAGAGACTTTTCACGGAAAAAGGTTTTTTCGTTCATTTGTTAGTTTTTGTTTACCTCATTCGGATGTGCGCAGTTTGCTCTCCTGAGAACGTACGAGATGAATCAAGCTCGGAGAAGTTGAGGAGCGAGGGAATACGGAGGGCTGGAGTATGAAAGAGCAGTGAATAAATATATAAAGTACATTTTTTTTCCAAGTTAGAATTTAATATTTTGCTGTTGATACTTAAAAAAATGATTTATTAGTGGAAAAGTATTTTTCCAGTTTTTAGAAAGACATAAAAAAAAGAACAAGCTGAAATTTCACATTTCAGTAGCTTGGTGAGATGTGAACTAAATAAAGACCCGTAATCTTTGCCAACTGAAAAGTTCATCGTGATGTGCTACCCAGGACAGCTTTAAAAATGTGTTGAAAGGTGACTGAAACTTCTTTTCAAGTGCTCGTGTTTTCAGCCAGGCATTATTATATACATCACATTACCAGAAATATTAGGATAAAGTCTGTAAGTACCTCTTTTTAAAACAAGAACCCATCCAGTCTGCTTTCCAGGAGCTCTGGTTGCTGGTCTTATGTTGGTGACTTCATTGCATGTGGTTTTTCTTGAGGCAGGAGAAAGGTTTTTCTTTCAAAAGCGATGATCGCAAATGCCAATATCCAGATTCTGGAAGCACGTCTCAATCTCAGTTCTTTATCACGTTGGTGGATGGGGGGAAGCAGGGGAGGGGACTTAATGTTGATTTTTCACCCAATAGTTATCTTCAAGGAAAGCAATATTGCATTTCCCGCTGCTGTTACCAGCCATGGGGAAGACATGAGATTAATTAATATTGTGGCAGGAAAGTAGCCATCTCTGTAAGCAACGTCAGTTGTAGTTTTAGGATTCAGATAACACAAAATCGATTCATTGTGGGTAAGTATAAAAGGTATTTGAATTTCTAGGTCTTGCTTTTCTGGTGCATTGAAAAAGTTTTTGGGAAAACTTCCACGCCTTTAGTCTAGACTGGTCTTTGCCCTTAGAGCAGAGAAAAGCACTTAAGGATGCCCTCAGAGGAAGGCTGGAAAATGTAAGCCGAGAAAGGGAGAGGTGGATGCTGCCCACCCCTGTACCTGCCTCACCCCCTGGAGCTGTGAGAGTTGTACAGTCAGCCCAGGCGCGTAGCAAAGAGCTGCAGGCTGGACGGCCTGAGCAGCAGGCATTTATTTCCTGGAGGCTGGAAGTCCAGGAGAAAGGTGCCAGGGCTGTACCTCCCGAGGCCTCTTTTTGGCTTTCCGACTGCACCTTCTTGCCGTGTCCTCACTTGGCCTCTTCTCTGTGCACGTGCACCCTGTGTCTGCATCCCATCCTCCAAGGCCATCAGTCCTGTTGGATCACGGCCACCCGCATGACCTCATTCGACTCTAATTACCTCTGTAAGGCCCGCCTCATCACTTACAGTTACGTTGGGAGTTGTGAGATCATAGGAAAGTTCACAGACAAAACGGAAACCACTCACAATATATGCTTCGGCGTTAGAGAGTGAAGTGACCTGGCCGTGTTTGGAACGTGCTGTACTGGGTAGGCCTGGGTAACATAAAACTCGGTCGTTGCCCTCCTGTTTTCTAGGTACCGAGGCAAAACGTACAGGGCTGTGGTTAAGATCGTACGGACGTCTGACCAGGTAGCCAATTTCTGCCGCCGGGTCTGTGCCAAGCTGGAATGCTGTCCAAATTTGTTCAGTCCTGTGCTGGTTTCTGAAAACTGCCCAGAGAACTGCTCCATCCATACCAAGACCAAATACAGTAAGTACAAACAGTGAAAAACAGCGTGGGCCCAGAGGCCTAACTGCGGTGCTGTGCCTTTGGTTTCTGTTTCATTTTCTGTTCTGGAACCTTTTGAATAGTTTTCCATGGGAATTACTATGGAAGAATTTTTTTTTTTAATTTGCTGTAGCAACTACCTGTGTGTTTGTAGCCTGGCATAAGGGCAGGGTGGGACGATAAAAGCGGGATGAGTTACCATTGGTAGGCCTTGGAGAAGAAGAAACGAGAACGTGTGTAAATGAGATTGTGTATGCTGTCGTGGACTGGTGGATTCGAAAGCTGGATGGCCGGAAGGAGACCGTGACTAAACTGATCGTCAGTGACGACTGGTAACCCCAGTGACTTCCTCGGTCCTCACACTGAGAAGTGGTGATGACTCTTTCATCGCCCTTTGCACGGGGGCCACACCCCTGTCGTGACCTGCTCCCCTGCTCAGACACATTCCTCCAGGCTACCTCCAAGGAAGGATGGAGGATTCAAAAGCCACTGTCACTCTCTTTGCTCCCAGCTGCCTTTGCGGGAGGCAGGACTCAGAGCTCTTACCACTGCCCCACCCTTATTAGTTCCTGCCTCTCCCAAGCCCCGCCCTGCCCCTGTCTTGGTGGCCTTTTCCTTCACCCGTGGTGGCCCCTCCCAGAATCCTCCACCTCGGTGCCTCGAGCCCGAGCACTCTCTCTGATCCGCAGTTCTGAGCTTCCTGCCTCTCTCCTCGGTCATTTACCATCTAAGGGGCGATGACCCGGAAGCTGTCTGCGCTAGCCTCAGTGGGTGGTGTCTCTTCCTCTTACAAAGGTTCCGATCCTCCTGGATTAAGGCCTCATACTGCACTGGGGCTTGGGACCTCATTTAACCTTGATGCCTCCTTAAAGGAGGTGCCGTCTCCAGATCGGTCACGCTGGGGGGTTAGGGCTTCAACATACGGATGAAGAGGGACATAATTCAGCCCGTAACACCTTTTGAACGTGCAGCACTGGAGACTGTTTCCTCTCCGCGGACCCGTTTTTCTCAGGCACAAATGAGACATCAAACTTCTATTGTCCCTAATGAAGGAGCAGTCCCTCCCTCTCTCATCCTCGCTCCCTGTGCGCGCGTGCACGTGCGTGTGCATAGCGCAATAAAGCTTCCAATCGCCTTCCCCCACAGCCTACTATTATGGAAAGAGGAAGAAGATCACTAAGCCCCCAATTGGGGAGAGCAGCGTCGAAAGCGGATACCCCAAGCCAGCCAGGCGGAGGAAGCGGCGGAAATCCATCTTTGTGCAGAAGAAACGGAGATCTTCGGCCGTGGACTTCGCTGCAGGCTCGGGGGAGGTACGCCCTGCTCCTTATTGGTGAAAACGTTAACGTGTTAGCTACTTTGGCTGAAGGGCCACGTTGGGACAACGAGGTCTGTCTTTGGTGGCCTCCCGGGACAGACCTTGCTCAGAGGTTTGCGAGGATCGGAGCCCGGCTGTGGGGCTGTTGGGCCACCCTGCTGCGTCCACGAAGACCCCTCTCTGCTCACCCCTCTTAAGTCCCTTTCTCTTCTTCCCAGGAAAGCGAAGAAGAGGACGCAGACGCCATGGACGATGACACCGCGAGCGAGGAGACCGGCTCCGAGCTCCGGGATGACCAGACGGACACCTCGTCCGCAGAGGTGCCCTCAGCCCGGCCCCGCAGGGCCGTCACCCTGAGGAGCAGCTCCGAGCCCGCGCGCCCGCCGCCCGTGGAGAGGGCACGCAGGGGCCGCAGAGCGCCGGCCGCCTCCCCTGCGGAGGAGGGAGAGAAGTGCCCGCCCGCCAAGCCCGAGGGCACAGAGGTACTGCCGGGGAGAGAGGCTTCCCACTCACTCCTAAGCAAAGCACGCACTGCCGGCAGGGCAGTGACTTTGGGAAACCTGTTTAATATCCAGAACAGCAGCGGCTGCTCTGGCCAAATTCCTGAGTCAGGGACAAAGGCTGGCGATTCCACGCTGGGCAGAGGGGTCGTTCAGCATCACAGTGGAGCTCCCAGGGCATCGCCTTTTCTGGACGGCTTCAACCCTGCCGGGGTCCTTGTCAGGGCAGGGAGCCCACTGGGTCCCTTCCAGTCCTGGATTTCCAGAATTCCATCTCTGTATCTCCCATGGCCACCTTATATTTGCTTCCCTGTTCCCCTTTAGAGGGTACTGCTGTGGGGTTATAAAGCATTAAGTCAGCACATCAGGTCTCCCTGAGCCCGTAGTGGAAAAGGGGACAGGCACCATCGTCACACACAGCAGTGGGGGAGCCACTGGCTGTGCCCTCGGCAGCTCTCATCTCTCGTCAGAGGTGCTTCGTTAATAAGCAGGCTCGGAAATTCCCAGACTAGGGTTCGAGAATGACTGTCACTGTGCCTGTTTTCTTAACCTCTGAGGGCACATGAGTGGTTGCCGGGGAAGTCATCCCCGGACGAGATGCTGGGAGATGCCCAACCAGAGACCCAGAGGAGGCAGCTGCTCCCGGGCTGGGAGGGTGTGGGGGGATCTGGCCGACACACGGTGGCTGATGTCCCGCCTGCCTCCCCCTGCAGGAAACGAAACAGGAGGAGGAGGAGAGACTCGTTCTGGAGAGCAACCCCTTAGAGTGGACGGTCACCGACGTGGTGCGGTTCATTAAGCTGACGGACTGCGCCCCCTTGGCCAAGATATTTCAGGAGCAGGTACGGTGGCTCACTGTGTGTTTATGGTTTTATGCTGTGAGACTCTGGGTGTCAAAGGAGCCCCCTGTCCTAGCTGGCGTCCTCGTGACTGCCAAGTGGGGGCCGAGGTCCAGGGCCTACTCGGCTGCAGTTGACACCTGTGTGGGGGCTCCTTGGCGCTGCTGGACAGGTGTGGGGGACTCCCAGTTTGTACTTGGTTTGCCCACTTTATCGTGCCCTTCGATGAACCCACCGGGATCTCTGTGGTCCTGGCCAGTGCTGTCTCTCGGCTGACTTGGTTTTGTGACCTCCTGGTAAAATCTCCTTCTTTTTCCCATCTTTCATGCCTTTCCCACCTGGTCTCCTAATTCATTCTGGTACATTGTAGCCAATATTATCTTTTAGATGTTCAGATCTGATAATGTCACTTATTCTGCTTAAAATCACTGAAGAGTGACTTCTTATTACATATCTCAGTACGTTCTAAGTGCCTTAGTGGCTGTCTGGGCTGGCGTCTCCCCACATCCCTGGAATTCTGTGGCTGGTCCTTGCCTTAATCTACCCACTCGTCCCTCAGGTGTCAGTTTAGGCATCGATTAACCTCAGAAGGCTTTCCTGACACTCCTAGAAGACTGGCTTGGCGTCCTGTTTGGGGCCTTAGCTCTGTGTCCGGGCATTAATCGCCCCATTTCGTAATAGTCTGTTTACCTGTCTCCTCGCTTCGGGTTCCTGGAGTCTCCCAAGAGGGAATGTTCCCCATGTTCAGTGTGATATTCCCAGAAGCCATCGGAGTGCCTGGCACTCAGTAGATGCTCAGTAAATGTTTGTGGAGTAAACAGATGAGCGAGTGGCATCCTCCACTCAAATGGGGTGCATGTGTGTCTCGGCCACCTTGATGGAGATTATGCGTAGAAAGTGAGTTGTGTAAATATTTTAGGGCTGAGTTTTAATGGTCGCTGAATCTGCATGTCCAACGATGGCCATCCTGACCAAGTGTAGATGTTAAAGACCGAGCTACAATTTTCCCTCCCTAGTTTAATATCAGAAAACCACAATTCTAGTTCCAGTGCCATTTGTCATCTTAGTTAGACTAGCTGGCTTTCCTGGGCATTAATTTCCACCTTGAAAGGAAACTTCCATGTCCTAAAATAAGTTTCAGTTCTGTTCTGACCTGTTCTGCTGATGTCATTGAACACAATGACGAAGCCACCTGCACACAGCTTTGTGATGTCCGTGCACGACCTACTTCAAATGTATTCCTGTGAGGCCCGTGACACCTAGAAGACTTTGTGTCCCTACGCCTGTGCCCTCTCTGCCCATTTTGGTCTAATATGTACAGATTTGGCTTTGCAAGTGGAGTTGGCAACGGGTCCCAGGCCAGGGCTACCTTTGCTGAGTATCCAGGTCCCTGACTATTGTCTGCCTCATCGTAGCATTTGAAAAGAAAGCAAAATAACATGTAAAAGCATATAGAAAAAAGGGGGGAAAATGATATAAATATAGCATGAAAAATATATTGACAATTTTATATAGTTTGTATCTCCTGCTTTCAGTGTGTCTACGAGACTGATATGTTCACTTTACTTTGTGGTGTGATAAGGTCACCTTTGAGTCTCGGTCAAGACATGGCTTCAAGTTGCAGACATCATAGCTGATGCCTACTTGTAATTTTAAAACAATAAATTGTACTCACCTTGATACTTTTTAAGTTAATGCTTAGTTTTTATTCCTGCTGCAATGATTAGGAACCATGGTGGCTTTTGCATCTGCTCAGGTGATGAATTATGCTTGCTGTTCACACCGGTCTCCTCAGTGCTACCGATTATGCACACTTCGGTTTTGTGCTTTAGCTATTTTTCAAGACAGCGAAAGCAGCCATTAGTTTAGGAAAAGAAGCTCCTGTGTGAAAGTCACTGGTAGGCGTTGTCTGAGACGTCCGTGCGTGTGCTGTTGCTTGGCTGTCGCGTCTTGTGGCTTACGGCAGCGCCGGGTGCGATGCTTCTCCAAGTGGCAGGAATTCCGCTGTGCCGAGTTCATTCGTGCTCTCGTCCTACCCCTGATCCGTACCGTTACCGTGGGCCTGCAGCCCCTCGGAACCCCAGCTGTTCCTCTGCACTGTGGAGACAGCCTGGTTAATAGGAAGGGAGGCTGTGGTCAGACTCAGTCCAGTCCAGTGGCATCCACGTGGGTAAAACAGGTTGTCACAGGAAGCGAAGGGGTGAGCAAACAGAGCTGCCCAGTGGATGATCTGAGAGCTTTGGGCAGGTCTTTGTACCCTTCGAACTGCAGCAAGTTCAATTCAACAGTCATTTAATGAATGTGATCGTGGGGCAGGATCCTGCACGTGGCCATAGAAGGGCTGAACGAGGCAGGATAGGGCGGCAGACCTATGTACAAGCCACACGGCACTCTGGCTCATGCGTGCCTGTAAGAGAGCGTGCGTGTGCGTGCGCACGCGTGTCCCTCTGCAGAAAGACCGTGCTGTGTGGCTGGCGTATCTTTCCTTGAGCGTCTCCTCACGTGTTCTGGTGGTGAAATGTCAGACCTTGGCAGGGAAGAAGAGAGCTTTTTCTTTCAGGAGAGAGCTGTCTGCTAGCTCTCAGATTAAGTCACAGCATCGCATGGGAAGGACCTGGCCTGCTGTTGGTTGGGGGTGCGGTTTGCTCTCCCCAAAAGGGGCGACAAGCTTGGGAAACAGTTCCCGCAGAAGGCTGTCTGCCCCAGTTCTTGCACCCTCCACAGCAGGCGTGTGCATTTCAGAGTAGCCAAAGTGTTCCTAGCAAACAGATTTCATTAACACGGAGATAGACGGTCATCAAGCCGGGCTGGTGTCTCTGCCAGCGCTCCCCCAAACCAGGTGAGACTAGAGCAGCCCCTTCTCGTGTCTGGTCCCAGGACGAAGCCCGCCGTGGCACAGGCGTGCCCTCGGTGCACACCGCCCCTCTCTGACCTGCCTTTCTCTCTCCCCCCTGCAGGACATCGACGGCCAGGCCCTCCTGCTGCTCACCCTCCCGACGCTGCAGGAGTGCATGGAGCTGAAGCTGGGGCCGGCCATCAAGCTGTGCCACCAGATCGAGAGAGTCAAGGTGGCTTTCTACACCCAGTACGCCAACTGACCTCTCGGGAGGGGCCCGTTGTCGCTGTGATGCAAAGTTTGTGACAGTTTCCAGGACCGGAGCTTTGACTCTGCGGGATACGTGAAATGGTTGGTACCTACACAAAGTATCACCAAAAAGCCAGAGCCCGGGGCCTCTTTCCTCCACCAGCCTGAGAGGTCCGTGTTTCAGAACACACCAAAGGACCACAGCCGTGGCTCTGGGGAGAGCAAATGGGAGTTCTGCGTCGGACCCCGCTGGGATGTGCACGAGCTGCCCTGTGCATCCACACTTCCCCCTTCTCTCGCCCAAACCAGGCAGCGCCCTCCGAATGACCTTTCCTAAACAGAGACCTTTATCCTATGAAAACAAGAGTGTGATGGGGCTGGACACCTAACTCCCCGCCAACGGCGTTTGCCGTGCTCCCTCTCAGGCACACCGAGAGATGCTCTTTCCTACCCCGCATCTGCCGCTGGCTGAGCCGCACAAGCCGTCACCGCAGTTTGATCTTGGCGGCACCTCCTTGCTCCAACACAGCTGCAGGTGATGTTTCAGGACGTCGCTATCAAAAGGTGTGCAAATGCTCCATCCCCGTCAGGGGCGCCTTTTAGGGAGTGTGGGGAGCGAGGGAAGACAGCGTCTCGTTGCACTGGGATGGTTTTCCTGGAGGGATGAAAGCCTTGTGCAGAGACAAACTCCATGCACAGTCTTTTGTGGAACCTCGGCTGTCTCCAGTGTTCTGATTTAATCGTAGTCTTCAGGGACTGAATCCTTTAGGAAAGCGTCGAGTTATATACCGAAGGAAAAGCTTCATTTCAGAGAGCAGGAACGGCAAGAGATTTGGGGGAAGTGTTTTGTGAACTGGCTACATCCCATAGCAGGATCATCGCAGCAGACCACTGCGAGAGCCCCTCTGAGCAGCCCTTAGTTCCACGTGGCTTGCTGCATATACAGGAGGCGTCACAGTGAGGCACCGGATGTGGTGTCAGCCACTTCTCATCCTGGCCTTGCTCATGTAATGACTAGTGCTGTGATCCTGGGTAACTCCTCATCACTCTGGACCTCAAGTCCTGAGAGACGCCAAGTTTGCACACCCAGGAGGGTCACCGCGAGCACACCGTCTCCCCCTCACCCGCACCCCGCCCATGCTGGAAGGGAAGAGCCAGATTGGCCAAGATGAGAAAAAGATGTGTGCGGCGACACCTTTCACCCTGCAAGTCCTGCAGCTCACTCTGGCTTTGAGGTTGTTGATAAAATTTCTCGGGCGACTTCGTTAAATCCGCTAAGCCATGTGCAAGAACCCGAGGCTCTGAGAACCGGCTGCCTCGTGTGCCGGGCGTCATCTGTGTGCTCCCATGAGCAATTCAGTGCGTCCGTTCAAACCAGATGGACTGTGATTTTCTGATGCGGTGGTTGCCTAAATACCTTTTTAAACGTATGCAAGGAAACCAAATCTTCACGTGGTTCCTGGGTGGACGCTGGGAGCAGAGGCTTCACGCCCTCCTGCTGCTTTTCTACGTAATGACCTTGAGCTCCTCTCTTTGCCTGGAGTCTCAACAGTTCCCGAAAGGTCATGGGGTGGGCTCCTTGGCTGCTTGCATTTTCTGCGACATTTTAAGGCATGATTGTCTGTCGAATTTTGAAAATTTGGCTAATGCTGACTTTTCTTACCATTCCATAGCAGTGACCAATGAAAAATGGAAAACTGATATTTTGTGGTTGAGGCTTTTTTGCCTCCCCTGCAGCTGGTTTCTACAGTTAAGTGTTAAAGTTTGGGGGACGGGTCTGCCTGGGGACCCCACACGGGCGGAGCGTGTCCTGCACGGAAACATCCCTGGGATTCGTGCCGGCTTGGGTGGGCGGACTCCCTCCTAAGCGCAACTTTGGACCTCTCCTCGGTTTCACACGCCTGCCTTCTCTGCCACACGCTGTTGGCCTTAAACGCTCAGCCCCGTGGAGGGAAAACCCTGTCGCATGGTTGGAAAGGGCGTCCATTTCCAGGTCTTTGGCATTTTCCCCGCTCGGGCTCCTTCTCGATCTTCACTGTGGCCTTTTCAAGCTGAGCTGTTTCCGTGGCATCCGAGATGAGGACGAGGGACCGTGCTGGCCACAGCATAACATGTCCTTTCAGTAGGGAATGTCACTTCTCTTGCCCTTTCTAGGAACGACAAGGAGGAGGAGGTGCTGCATCAGAGTGGGGAGAGCATCTGGGGGCCCTGGAGCCCGGCCAGAGAGCGGAGGGCGGCCCGCCCGGAGGCCCAAACGGCGTGCGGCCACCTTTGCTGGGGAGGGACTCTCTCTGTCCTCAACCCTGTGTCTGACTGCAGCCCCCCTCCGCGTGGTCGCAGTCACTACGTCAGCACTGGCCCTACATGCGCCTGGCGAGGAGAAGGCCATGACCCGGGCGGGAGAGGGCCCAGCCGGGGCTGTCATCACAGACGTCACCTACGTGCCATCTCTCCCACCCTTGGGGAGAGCCCAGAGCCGTTTCAGGACCGAGGAGGTGCTTTGCCTCCGACGGCGTCCTCCGGATCTGGGACTCTTCGGGCATTTCCCGCAGAGCGGGTGTGCTGCTTCCCATCGGCAGCGGTTCTGCTACGGAATTGCGGCGTGGTTTTCACTGCACTGCAGGATGCTCCTCTCACCAGCTTCTGTCTTAAAGATACGGCCAATTTTCCAGGAACGTTTTGCTGTGTTGTGTCCTCGTTGCTTACGGCAGGAAAACCAGATTTGACATGTGTTACCCCAGTACCACCGCAGTCCCTGAGCCAAAAATGTCTCGGCCTAAACGCCAACCAGTGGTCCCCCCATCCCCTCCCTGGATGCCACCATTCCTTCTGTGTGTCTCTTTGGTCGTCTTTGGGACCAAAGCCCTCTCCTTGGTGCCCCTGGGCCTGTGCACTTCGTGCCGCGCTTTACCTCCCGGGACCTGCCCCGCGGGCACCCTGCAATCTGTGCCGTGTGTGCCCTGAACAACAGAAACGCCACCTCAACTTTAATAATAAGAGCCGTCGCTCAACCTGCCCTAAAACTAACGGAGCTTCTTTCAGCCCCCAGCTCCTCGACTGCGTTTGTTCTGTGTTGTGTAAGTATCTGGCCCGCAAAAACACAAACACAACAACCTAAAAAGAACAGGGTACCGCTAACATTGCAGAACTTCTTTGCTTTTCACAAACAAAACGCAGAGCTCCCTAGCATGGAGAACTCCGCTATCACCTTTCAAATTGGATTCATTTGATCAAAGTTTGAGTCACATGCAGTATTTGAGCTGTACAGCTGCTAGGTCTCTCTGCCTTATTTGATCATATTTGAAAGATTAATTCCTGGCTTCGCTTTGATTTGCTCCTCAGCAAATTAAAATGATCCAAACCTTTAGCACTGCCACCTCTAACCCTTATTACAATCTCCGAAGGGTTTATTTTGATCAGCCTTTTAAAGATTGGCCTCATTTCCCTAATTTATCTCATAGAATTTTGAGTGTTGTGTTAGGTTCTGGAATTCACCTTCTATCTTATGCCAAACGCTCCTTTCTAAGAGCTGTTCACCCTTAGTTTTAGAAGCACTGGGGATTTTCATACTAATTTTGTAGAACACCCATCTGAATTTATTTCTGTACATAGAACTAAAACACAAAACAGCAGTGTTAAAATCTTCATTGTGGTTTGAGCATCAGTGCAGCTTTGGGGTTGAGATGGTGAATCTAGACTTCACCGACTCTATTTTCTGTCTGTAGAAAGCTGTGATCGAGCGTGCAATTATTTGAAAGGAAAAATAGTAAATTAAGATATATTTAGTTTTAAAGAGAGAAATCGTTGGAGAGATGTCCACACTGCCATGTCTCTTTGGTGCAATAATTAAGTAGCAAGGGAAAGCGACATTGGCAACTATTACAATCTGATGATTCTCTTATTCATTTCTGTTCCGCAGTTTTCTGAAAATGTTTTACTTCCTTTAATTTAGTTGAATTTTTAAGCTGATTGATTCTCATAGCTTTTGTCACTGAGTGGTCTGCAGATACTCACAACCTGAGATGATAAAATGGAATTGTACTATTTTTGACCCAATTTAATTTACCCAGAAACTGTAATTGCTGACATACAGTGCAGCCTTGGATTTTCGTTCAGAGCCTCTCTAAATTCAGATGATAAATAATAAACAGTTTCCTGCACTGAAGTCTTTGCACGTCAGTGGTTGTGTTAAATGCGAAGGATCCAGTCCCAGGGACCATGTAGGTCACATCAGCTAAAAAGGGCCAGGGCAGTGCTCCGGGGGGCTGAAGAGATACATTGAAGAAAAAGGAAAGTTCTAGGACAATCATTTGCTAAAAATCACCTTAAGATGGAAAATTGGAGGCAATTTTTTAAATGACGGAAAAAATAATCATCTCACTTGCTCAGAATGGGAGCCAGCATGATACCTTGAAGCATAAACTACCCCTCGTGAACGTCGAAAGCCCTTTTGCTGTTTTGCATTCCAGTTTGAATAGTTTGTATTGAAATTGGGTTCCTATCTTGTGTATGTTTTGGTGCATAAATGGGAAAAATTGGTGTCTTTACGTTTGAAATTTGCAGGACAGAGGGCATGCTGTTAGTTTGCTGTAAGATTGTATTCTGTATATATGTTCTCATGTAAATAAATGAAAATCTATATCAGAGTTATATTTTAATTTTTATTCTAAATAAAAAAAACCCTTTGTACTTGAAAAAAATTGTAAGCCACATTGTTAATAAAGTAAAAATAAATTCTGCGGTGCTGTCTGTGTCTTTGTGTTGAAGGTTATTAAATATGATTTTTAGGATTTGTGTGTTATTGTGAATTTTTGGTTTGGTTTTTGCCATGTGCTAAGCCTCTGTCTCTAGGTTGTTTATTTTTTTGTTTTTGTTTTTGTTTTGAGACAGAGTCTCACTGTGTTGCCCAGGCTAGAGTGCCGTGGCATCAGCCTAGCTCACAGCAACCTCAAACTCCTGGGTTTAAGCAATCCTCCTGCCTCAGCCTCCCAAGTAGCTGGGACTACAGGCATGCGCCACCATGCCTGGCTAACTTTTTCTATATATTTTTAGTTGTCCGATTAATTTCTTTCTATTTTTAGTAGAGACGAGGTCTCGCTCTTGCTCAGGCTGGTCTTGGACTCCTGAGCTCAAACAATCCGCCCGCCTCGGCCTCCCAGAGTGCTAGGATTACAGGCGTGAGCCACTGCGCCCGGCCTGTCTCTAGGTTGTTAATAACCATGTCACTCAAAGTCACCTCCTAGCTCTGGAACTTTCTGCTCAGAGAACTTGTATTTACTCTTCTTTAAGTAAAATTTTTTAATTAATTAATTTATTTTTTAGAGACAGGGTCTCACTCTGTTGCCCAGGCTGGAGTGCAGTGGCACAATCATGACTCACTGCAGCCTTGAACTCCTGGGCTCAAGTGATCCTCCTGCTTCAGGCTCTCTAGTAGGTGGGACTACAGGTGCCACCATGCCCAGCTAATTATAAAAAAAATTTGTAGAGATGGGCTCTCGCTGTGTTGCTCAATCTGATCTTGAACTGCTGGCCTAAGTGATCCTCTTGCCTCAGCCTCCCAAAGTGCTGGGATTACAGGCCTGAGCCACCGCATCTGGCCTGTTTTTCATTGTTAAAACATTGCTGTATCTCCTCACCTGACCACCTCTAGCCTTCCCATTTTCAGTCATTTTAGTTATTCTAGGATTACTTGATGCTTTAGTAGAAAGACTGTTTTATTTCTACAAGCGCAGTAATTAAGTAACCATGTTGATACGTATCATTTCCTTTTAAGCTTCACTCATAGGCTGTAGACATCCAAGTTGGGAGAGGAAGGAGACCTCTGCCGTCCTCTGCCACCGCTGGGATCTCTCTCACAGGTGGAACCTGCTCCCGCCGTGTCGCCGCAGATACAGGTAAGGTCACCTAGGGACAGGGACGAGGGACCGGTGCACGGGAAGCACGTAGGTGGTGGAGCTGGAGCGGTGCTGAGCGATTGCTGCTTCTCGTCCTCCCTGGGTCGTCTCGAGTATCTTACTTCACTTCAAATACACCGTTTAAAGGTGTGTGTTTTGCCTTGCCGGCAGTCAAGCTCTGTGCAGAGAAGTTTTTGTTTTGCTTTAATTACGGCAGCTTTTTTGTATAGCAAAGCTTTAGTAGCAAAGAGCCTAAGAGGGCGGAGTAGGAAACATACTCATTTGTTCAAAATACACCAGACGCAAACAAGCAAAGTGTGAAGTGGCTGAGTAAATGGGGTGGGTCATGGTGTTTGTTTCTGTTTGCACTTGAAGATCTTTGAGAACAGAAAGACTGGATAGAAAATGAGTGAAAGCTGATCCTCTAAATTGAATGAATCAAGGCAAAAAAAAAAAAATCTGTATTTCTTTTCATGTTGCCACTAAAAGCCTATTTTTAATTCTTTTCCTTCCTGGTGAGGCTGTTTATGACCTTCAGTTCAGTGGAAGTCACTTCCCCTTTGACCTGGGTTTGAGCTCTGACTATTTTGAGTCTGTGAGAGAACGTAAAGCTTTCTGGAGATCCAGAGACCTCCAGACCTTATCTTTTGCGCTTCATTGTGAATTTTAGACCCAACTTGTTCAATTCCATTGAAAACTCTACTAGGGTATTAATTGGACGTGTATTAAGTTTATAGAAAAATTTGGGGAGAATTGACTTCTTTTACCCTGTTGAATCTTTCTATCCAGAAGATAGTACGAATTTTTTTTTTAATGTATTTGTGTCATTTATATGCTAATATTCTATAGAGCAACTTCAGTGAATTCAACTGAAAGGAACTTTCATCCAGAATTTTTTGGTCTTTTTTTCTTAGCAGGAAATGATTTTTATGTTTTTGTAATTTTGGTTTGCAAGATCAATTTGAATAGGAGATTTTGGGGTTTTTTTTTTAATTTCTCTTTTCCTCACCTGTTTATAGAACTGATGGTTTTTTTAATTTGCTTCTATCCTCTCTGTCGGCCAAATAAAAAGACCCAGGTGTTGCACTGTTGTGGGGGGAGTGCCCTGTCCCTTGCTGAGACGGGGCAGTTGCCTATCTGGTCGCTGTGCGGAGGGGCAGCCTGGTTCACGTGCCAGTGGTTAAGCTTTGTCCTGATACACCTGCTCCCCAAGCCCCTTCCACAGGGGTCCCCAGCCGTGACAACCATTCTCTTCTGCCGTGTTTTACGGTGGAGAAGGCCTGTCTCAGGCCGAGGCTGCAAGCACTGGGCCTGGTTCCTGCCCCTCCTCTCATGGAGCACTTTACCCCACGGCAACCGAGCTTGCAGGGACACCTGTTTGGGTCCTGCTCCAGAGCCCAGCAAGCCCGCGGCTTCAGCCCTGCTTACCGCTTTGTGTTTCTCTGCCCTTTACGATGCGTGGAGATGTTCACCTTGGTTTCGACTTCAGCCGTGTCTTAACAATTTTCTTATTTTATCTGTCGCTTTAAAAAAAAAATTCTTCCAAGCAGCAGGTGGTATTAGAGCGTGTTCTGAGAATGAAACTAAATGTTGATTATTCAGGCTATTTAGAAATGAGATTTTTAGCCCATATGAAAATTCATATGGGCGTAGGGTTCATCTGAGTTACAGTTCCCCAAATGCTCAGCTAGTCGACATTTCTAAATGTCTCTTCTGCGTAGTTTAACTCTTAGTAAAACCTCTGTTTTATTTTACAGATGGTTTGAAAAAACTGCTTTGCATATTATTCCCTTTGACTTCCGGCCCTAAATTTCTGTCGCTGAGAGGCGTGAGGTTGGGGTGGCGTGAATGTGGGAATGGGACGGGCCGCGTGCTCATAACGCGTGCACCCACCACAGCTGGAGCACAGGGTCCATCCTCTGCCTGATGACTCTGCAAACGCAGACATTTGTGCTGTGCGCCACCTGCCAACTGCGCCCGCTCGAAAACAGGCAGCCTCAGTATGTCAGTGAGCTGAACATGCTGAGCTTTGTCCATTTGGTCCCTGTAGTCCCTTCAAACGAACTGAAATGAAAACGTTCTAGGAAACATTTAAGCTATGTGAAGCTAACTGGTCTCATGTTAAGCCTAAGAAAATGCTAACTCCTGTCACAGAGTTTCATACCTGCTAAACAGGACGCACTGGGCTAACTGCATTAGGAGAAAGACTATCACCACGTTCGCGGCTCCTAAAAGAGCAGAGAGAAGGGAGGCCGGCCATGCACAGAAATAGCTGTCCAGGAAAACAGGACCTGACGCGTGTGTGAGGAGGGTTCAGGCTGCAGCTTGAGGAGAGAAGTGATGTTTACATTCCTTTTCTGATCCTTGTGTATAGTCCCAACCATTGTCACTGGCCTTGAAGCTGGGATTGATCACTCAGATGCCTCCAGGGCTCAGCCCAGAAACAGGAGTGTAGGGGCTGGGGAGGGAGATGCAGCACCAGGAAGACACATCTGCCCGAGAAGGAGTGTCCTTCAGCTGGCTCTCAGCAAGAAGTGGGGGCCAGTTGTCACCTTTCCTTCTGATTTTCCAAGGGGAACCAGAAATCCAGAATTTTATGTGAAATCTCTAACTTGTTAAATGCTACCAAGAAATTCAAACATTTAAAAAGTGATGTCACTGTTTATCCTCTTTATATGTGAAAAACCCTAAAGACTCCACCAAAAAACTGTGAGTTGCAGGATATGAAATCAACACACAAAAACCAATAGTGTTTCTATACACTAACAACAAACTATACACAAAAAGAAAGCAAGCGAGTAATTCCATTTACAGTATCTATTAAAAAAATAAGGTAAAATACCTAGGAATAAATTTAACCAAGGAGCGAAAGACCTGTACACCAAATACTATAAAACATTTTTGAAAGAAATTAAAGAAGACACAAATAAATGGAAACGTAGCCTGTGTTCACGGGCTGGAAGAATTAATATTGTTAAAATATACCAAGTGTGCTACTGATGAGACCGTCACCTGGGACAATGTGTTGGAAGGTGTTAGAATTCTAAATACACGTTTTTTAATTTAAAATTTTACCTAGAAATTTATCTGAAGGTGATAAAAAATAAAAGAACAAAATATTACATTCATTTTCATACTTGTAACAGCTTTACTATGCCTTCATGTACAGACAGTCAGCCAAAGTAAGTCAAGAAGAATGAAGATCGGAGTGTTAAAATAAAAAGTGTCTGCGTAGAAAAGTATGTGGAGGGTGAAGCCTCGTTGACGACAGAGAAAATCAGAGAAAACCTGAACATCTTAGGGGATTGCTTAAGAAAATTGCCACAGAGCTGTACATTAAAACACTATACAGCTGTTAAAAAGGAAAAGACTGATTTTTTTTCTTCATTGAGGGTTAGCTATACCTGTGAGATACTGTGTACAAAGAATAGGTTATCAAATGATATTAAAATATGATCTCTTTTGTGTAAGAAGTAAGTATATATGCATATGTGGAATTTATATTGATTTTGACATTTAAAAAGTCTCAAAAAAGAGAAAATAAATCACCACAGTGTGACTTACTCTTAGGATTACAAAATTACGATGATTATTAATTGTCTGAATAGGTGGCAATTATATTTCTGTTTTTCAAAGATGCAAAAGGGGCTTGTCACTCCTTAACACACACACACTCACACACACACACCCCCCGAATGTACTCACTGTCATACACTAGTGGTACGTCAGGAAGAGACTATCGAACCATTCAAAGCGAGTCATCATTAGGAGTGAATCGTTGACGTCATTATCCCTTAGCGACGGATTACATGGTCTTTTTTCTTCATCCACGTGTTAGCATTGTCTCTCCTCGGTGTCATTGACTCTTTGCTCAGCTCACAGACCCCAGTGACAGAAGCCCTTGGGCTAGGAATTCTCATTCCCATTGCACAGAAGAAGAAAACTGAGGCCTTAACACATTGGGCCACGTGCCCGGGATCGCACAGCCAGGTCCCGCCCTCACAACCAGGTGTTTAATGAATAGTTATTGATTAAAGCAGCACGGGGCATGCTCAAAAGCTTGAGAAACATGAAAAAAAGGGAGAAAAGGCTGCAGAAGGAAAGTTCAGATCCAATGATTTCTTCTTAGGGAGTCAGGGATTTGGGCTGGAAGAGGTGGGAGGGGATCCTCCTTCTCATCTCATGGCCACCGTGGACAACTGTCGCAGCTGTGACCCAGCCCCTCCGATTGCGGTGCGGTGTTAACTCGGTAGCCGAGTATACAGACACTGAGTATTTCCATCTGGAACCTGCTGTCATTTAGAACGTCAACTTGTATGACAGGCGAAAGGCGTCACCCTCCAGTCAAGCCGTGCAGATCCCATTAGCACCAACCACACCGGACTGTGCGCCACTTGGAACATGACACCCTTTTATCGATGGAGCATCTCATGAGAAACAATCATGAGAAACAAAGTAATCCTTTTAATGATCGAGCATCTAATGAGAAACAATCATGAGAAACAAAGTAATCCTTTTAATGGGGCCGGTCCTTATGAAAGATACAGGAACAAATGCTTTAGTTGGTCCTCTGGTAGCAAGACCAGTCCAGGGGGGGATGATATGTGTTTGTTTTTAGAAAAGAGCCTTCAGAAGTGATCAGATTTGCATGAGGAGAGAGGAGAAAAATGGCAGCGGCACAGATGAGAAACGTGAATGACAATTAAGTCTAATCACAACAGCAGAGTGTGACAATTCCAAGTCATCATCTCAAATCAGTATTCTCCGAGACGCGTTTGCCAAAATGTGCTCCAGCTCCAGGGAAGTGGAGCGAAAGGTGCTAATACAGTAGCTCAAACTACCTGTGCCAGGCACCACCTGTGCGGGCACCTATTCAGATAATCCACCCCGCCTGGACCTCAATCCCGTCCCCATACCGCATACCCTCTCCCCTGTTTTTTGGGTTTTTTTCCCTCTTCCTAGTTCTTATCATTCTCTAGTGTACTATAAATTGTACTTTTTTATCTTATTTATTTTCTCTCTTCCCCACCAGAGTGTCAGCTCCCCGAGGGCAGGTAATTCTGTCTGTTTCTCTTCTGCCGTATCTTTAGAATCCAGGACAGAGCAGGTGCTCGACTAATATTTGTAGAATAAATGCAGGAGCTGAGATCTTTCAGTGCAAAGGTGCAGTCATCTTCCTGAATCAGCACAGCAATTCTTTGAGACGGACGCTATTTCCTCCCTTTACGCCTGAGGACAACTTGTCCATGATCAGAAAGATCAAATGTCGGATGGAGGCTCAGGATCAAAACTCGAGTCTCTCTAAGTCCGGAATGTTCTTACTCTCTCCTCTAAGAGTTGTAGGAGGACGAGAGCTGACTGATAAGCAGACTTGGGTGAAGACATATTTTTTCTCTGTTTTCAGGATAATCAAACTGTGTTGAGAGACGTGTAGTGCAGTTAATACAACACAGCCTATTTCTAGCCTAAAATTGTTGTATCAGTTACACCTTAGCAGTGCTCTTAAAAACAATATTTCTCAAGTAAACAGCTTAATTTATCTTCTAGCAAGAGAGTCTTTTGCAGCAAGGATTGGTGAGAGGAGGGTTAATGCTGTGAGAGCTGACATTTGTCAGGCAGGCGCCATGTGCCGAATTCCTTATATTTATTTCATCCAAATTCTTCCTGTCGCCCAGTGCTAACAGCAGTGCTATGGATTGTGTGATCCGAGGTGTTCCTGCCTCCCTGTCCACCCGGAACCCTGGACCTGTCGTTAGCCACAGTGGTTCACAGTCTGGCTACCGACCTGTCTTCCTCACTACCCTGGGAGTTTCTTGTCTTTCAAGGCTCCGTGTCTTGTTCCTTGTTGAATCTCAGAATCGAGCATGTCGTCTGGCCCCTGGCTCTTAATAAATGTTGTAAAAAACAGATCGATTACTTACTGTGTACTGTCTAATTTGGAAAATGGAGTTTAGCTAAGCTTGGGGGGTTTGTAATTTAGAGAAACGAGATCATCATGTACATGGAAGAACTGGAAAGTAATGCAGGACGTTTCGTAGTCTGATGCTTGATAATGTGGTGGACAAGTGGTAAGAAGAAAAGATTCCAAAAAAGGGAAGGGTCGTCGTGGGCTGAGGTGAGTCTGGAAAAGGTCCATTTCTTTATTCCTTTATTCAGTGCATTCAAAATGCTTATGACATGTCCTGAACTCTTGGGTATGGACATTAAAAGGCACAATCCTTGACCTCCAGCCGTGTCTGTTCTGATGGAAAAATCAGCGCTGTGTAGGGTACACTCTTTGCGTGCACACCCCACCCACCACGCCCTCTTGAAAACTCTTCTACCGACAGCCCCAGTGTGTGCCACACGACCAGAGCAGAGCGCACCCCTGGTTGGCACCTGGCCAATCTGATTACCAAAAATGTGAACCAGGAGACCCAGAGACTATGGTGTCAAAATGTGTGGGCAAGTAGAGGGAGCTGGTTCGCAGAGAGAGAAGAAAGCGGGCATGTCTCAGGTCAGATTCCCTAGAAACAGAGCCCGGGAGGGGGATTCTCCCAGCGGAGACCCGTGGAGCGGTGAGGCAGGTGGGAGAGGGCAGAGAGACTGTTCTGCTGAGCTCCGCCCGGTCGCGGGGGAGCTCTGGGTCTGAGTGGAACCACCGAGACTCCCTGAACAAGATGAATTACACTGAGTATATGTTAAAATAATCTCTCAAATTAAAAGGCAGAGTAGAGTGAAGGAATCAGGGACGAATGAACAGCTCCGTCTTTCTCACCCAGCACAGCCTGTGTTTCTAAGGAGATCACACAGTGAATTCAGACTAAAGCACTTTGTCCGCCAACCACCCAAAGAATATGAGGCCAAAACAGATTTTAGAATTTCAAGGAAAACTGACTTATCAACACAACTTTCTTTTTAATCTGAAGAAAAGATGTTTTATTCACTGATGGATTCTAAGTATCTCTGCTGGGGCGTAGTAGGCACTCAGTAAAACTGGTGAGTAAAAGAGTATATCCTTCCTAATAAACGCTATATCCTTCCCACAATTTTCCCTTAAATCTTCTCTGAGTTGTACAGAGAATGAATAATTAAAGTTGAAGTAACTTATTTTTTTTTTAATTGTTGTGGTTGGCGATGGGGTGGGGGGGGAATTATTGCCAGCTTTGGTGTGTTCCATGCCCTGTTTCCAACAGATGATTGAGCATTGAAAAAAGGTAGTTTTTGTGTGAATTGTGGTATAGTTCCCAGTGGATCCTTTCTTGTATCCTTTGCACTGGATGTTGTCCATCTGTCGTGTGTAAAGTCATTATACTTAACAACTTACTTACTTAAATCTGTCGCATTAATAATGCGCAACAGAACCTTCTGGGGCTAAACGTGGTCCTAGAAGAGCCTTTAAGGTGGAGATTGGTGAAGTGTGTGCTGGAGATCACTGTCTCAGGAGAGCAGCCAGAGGAAAGGATTCTGCCCTCAAGTGAATTTGGAAAATATTCTATATCCTGTTCCAGATATTAGCAATCATGGTACAGAAATCTGCTTAATTGAGTTAACCCGGAAGTTGCAAAATTTATTTGATCATGGAGACCCTTCTCATGTAAAGTACATCAGCGTGGCGAAGAATAGATACTCCACAGAAATCGTGTTGGGAAATTCTGAACTCTAGGCCCGGCCCCTCATTGGATCAATAAGGAAACTAAACCGGTTTAGTATTTCAACAATATTTACAGAGTGCCTGATACCAAGAAGTGTCCTAGTGTCTTCTCACTGGGGGTGACAGTTACAATACTACTCATCCTCCCGACATGTAAGGGATTCCCTGGGGTCTAGAAGGGAGCGTTCAGCTCAGAGGCAACGAGGGGTTGGGGGTTAAACGTGACGATGGGTGACGTGCACGTCAGAGCACTGGAGGTGAGAGGGGCCGCGGCTCAGCGGTCTCCAGAGAAGGCTCCGCAAGGATGCGAAAGCTTGAGCTGGGCCTTGGAGGATGAAGAAGAGTTTTCTGCTGTTGCCCTCGCTCTGCCTGGCCACATCATCCTTCACATCCTCGGAGAACCACCTGAGACATCCCCCTGTGGAGCCTCCCTCTCCTTCACGGCCTCACCTCTTGGCCGTGGTGCAAACATTAAGTCGTGTTTAGAGGGAGGTGGAAACGTACAAGCAGTAAGGAAGCAGAGCTCACACCATCGCCGACTTCTCCTTGATTAGACCAGGCGTGCGTGGGCTGCGTCCTCCTGCCAAAGCACAAGGAGAGAGGGCAGCCCTGCTCCAAATGTGTTCTGCATGATTATAGCTCCGGGTCCAGACACCTGTGTGTCTGTGTGTTGTAACAGCGGGCGCTTCCTGGTTGGGGGAGCAGTCAACTTTCTGCCTCACGACCCAACTAAGCCACTAGGACATCCCAATTTGTCATCTCACCTCAACGTGTTGCAGGAATGACCTCATTTATCCTCCAGCAACCTGGCGAGGTGTTCTCTATTATTATTTCCATTTCACCAATGAGTAACTGAGACACAGAGAAGTTAAATAACTAGCTTCTGGTCAAACAACGAGTAACTGACAGACTGGGGACTGGAGTCTTGCTCCAGAGTTCATGCACTTGACCTCGAAAGCATATACTCATGTATTGTCTCCTAAAACACAATCTTAATAAGCCATGCTGTTAGCATATGGTGATCTAATAGATTGCTTCTAAACTTGTACATATTTACGTTATAATTATTATCATCTGCTACATATGTCAAGCTCATGAAAATTGCTCAAGAATGACTCTAATGGGTAAGAAAAATAAAGTCGAAAAAAGCCCCATTTGCTACCCCATTAATCTCTGCTCTCTGGTTTGGGGAACTGGGACTTTGAAGAAGAAGCCTGAAAAAAAGTCCTTCAAGGGTCCAACAAGCCAGCAGCTCCGAATGTTGCAGAAAAGAATATTTTCAGCACTCAGCTCCAAGGAGGCATTCAACAAAACTTGCTGACTGGCTGGAATTAGACAAACAGATTTTTGTGATTGACATGACACAATCACTAATTGCAAAACCTATTTGAGGAACAACTTGATGAAGCAGAGAAAAATTAAATGGGCCGACGTGAAAATGGTATGATGGTGTCAGAACCTTCCCGTGGCTGGGGCTGGAAGCGGGCCGAGGAGAAAATCGTTATGTGTGGGCAATGTGCAGACAGGGGCCAAATAGAATTTCTTTGACTCAATAATTTTTGAAGACTGTTTATACAACTGGTATATTAAATGCTGTGGAAATTGTTTGAGTCTTTGCGAGAGAGTCACTGCATTTAGTCCCCACATAAATCTATGTGCGTGTGTAATGTAATTGCAGCATATAGCAGACTTATAATAACTGCATCGTCTACCTTTCTTATTTCAGCATTAAAATAACATTTAGGATTATATTCTTGAAAATTTTATGGTAGCAAAATGAAATCAAATAGTTTCACGTCAGGGGGGAAAAGGAAAATGGAATGGGAACGTGGTTTAACGAATAGTAATGCTGAGTTTGTATTCTGGAGAAACAACCGTGGTCTTTTTCCATTTTCAATTGAAACGCGGCCCTCTGAGATTCTTCCGGTGTTTGGGAAGTCAAATTGTCTTGCTAAATTGTGCCGAAATTGACAGATTCCAAACAAATAGAGTAATCATTGGAGAGTGAACAATAATCTGGCAATATGGAAATTACAAATTATAATATATTCCCCCCGAGTAAATGAAATATGCAAAAGAACAACTGCATAATACAATAGAGTTTGTGTGATCCCTGGGTAGCTACTGTTAGCAAGCTATTCTATCACAGTTGCGTGCTTCCTCAGTTAATAATGAATGCACAAAATCAAGTTTAAAATGAATTATAAAATTCTTTTAAGAGTTCAGTTTTTACATAAAATGTCATTGGGAAATGTCAAAACCCTGTGGCCACCAATGACATAAATCTTGTAAAATGTCTGCGCACCTCACCGAACATTTTGCATTTTTTACTGTAACACTAATTCTTATTTATGTCAGGGAATTTTTCTAATCTGTTTTCATCCTATTACTGTATACAGTAATCCCGATCCTAAAGAAATCGAAAAATTTAGTTCTGCCAGACATGTTTTTGCAACCCTGATGTTATCTTAACAAGATTGTGTCTCCTTGTGTTTATCTGTGGAAGATGATATGGAAATCCAGCCCTGGTGGTGATGATAATATTAATTCATTCTTTATTCAACAATACTTTGGTGCATGTTCTCTACTTAAAAGCCCCTGAGCTCAGCGTTACGAGAGATGTCGTAAGCCACGCACACGGACCTGCCTTTGAGGAGTTTGCAGCCATCTAAGCAGCAGCTGGAATAACAGTTTTAATGTGGGTCATGTTCTCATTCTCGAAACAGCATTCACTGCAAGATCAGTGTCCGCAGACAACTCCTGATTATTCACAAAGCTCACTCATTGTCTCATCTGCTCAGACCCCGCCTGGTCAATGTCACCACCCATCATTTTCTCCCACAGTGAAAGGACACAAAGAACAGAGAACTCACAGCAATATGCATGTGAAAAATCTGATGAAAGCTCTGTAGGGAAGTATCTGAATCTTTGGGCGTGGAAGATTGCTGTCTTCCCTTCAGGCGAATAACCCCGAATTGCCTAATTCAATGCAACTGTTCGTGTCTTAGGTCACGTGTGAACTTGGTGTGGACAGACATTCCTTGTGTGTTTTCATCTTGCAATTGCCAACTCTATCTTTATTATTATTTCCTATAAAGCTTTGGGTAAGTCTTCATTTCTCCCCATGAAATATGCTTTTCAGCTACACATCTTCTAGTAAATCAGTCACATAATATTTTCAGAGATGGCATGTCAACCCAAAGGAAGCTTCTGGAATGTGGAGACAAGCAAGAGGTTGAGGCTAAAATGCCATGCCACGGGCAACACTTTAAAGGACTAGAGCAAACCAAGAAGTCATGTCCTTACAGTCAAGCAAGTATCAAATGCCAGGGGAGGGCATGGAGCACTACCTCTAAAAGTAGTGCTAGACAGAGACAAGCACGTGCACAACAAAAGCACAAAAGCGTCAGAAACTTTTAACCAAGGAGACTTCATGTGCCCTCTGATAGGTGCAGAGCCAGTTGCCAAGCAAAGACTAAGTGACCGCTGAATGGTGGAGTTCTACAGAACTTGGCAAACCTGGAGAAAGTGCTGTCAGGATATCCCATAGATGTCTACTCTCCACTCAATCCTCGTGATGCTTGAAATGCACAAAGCAGGAAACTGCCTTTAATGGATGCAAGGTGTATGAAATGAATGCTTAATTAACTGGAAGGGAAGTTTTGTAAATTTTGGGGACCATTCAGAATTAAACTCAGACAAATGGACAAAAGGAATAAATTGAAACAGAGTGAAGCATGCACTTCTGAAACGTGCTGAAGAGAGTGATTCAGAAATCATCCATCTGAAAGTCCATTCAGTGAACATCTACTGTTGCATGATGTTTTCATGTATGTGAAAAAGAGCAGCATGTTAAAGTGGCAAGGTCAGTGACTAAGCAGAACAGGGGTCCAGATTAAGAGAGCTGAATGCGGCCCCCTCTGGGGCATGTGGGAGGCTGCTGGATGGAGAAGGTGGTTTGGAGACGGCAGAGCCCAGGCTGAAGGTTGGGGTGCAGGAGACGTGCACGCTGAGAGAGATGGAGGAGGAATGAACCCGAGTGCAAGCAAACAAGGGGCAAGCTCATCAGTCGGGCTTCGGCAAGAGTGATACTGGAAGGTGACAGGTGCGTGCACAAATGCAGGGCAAGGACGTTGGTGAAACTCCCACATAGGGGTCGGGAGAGATGAGTAGGATGTAAGTGAGGCTGAAGATGGAGACTTATTGATTACAAAAAAAAATTGGTTTCAGTGGAATAGGAGGATGATTTGCTAATACCAGCTGTATTAACCTCTCCCGGCAACCGTGGAAATGGCACGTGTTTAGAAACTCCTGGTAGAACTCACCCAGACCAGCCAGAGACCCCTGGGCTGTTTCTATGGTCTCTCTTGGCTATCAAAGTTTCAGATCTTCTCTACTGAGTACCACTTACAGCCAAGCATCCAGCACCATTCCCTACTGCATTCCTTTTGTTTAGTGTACCTTTGTATGTTGGTGTCCCTACTAATCTGTAAACCCCCAGAGACCGCAGACCTCATCTGCTCTCTTCTTTCTGCCTCTCCAACCACGCTTCAGAGTTGGTGCTCCATCACTTCTTGTCCAATTCTTGTCCTGATCTAGGAGCCTCTAAACCCCTGTGTATTTTTCAAGTGCACACAGAAGAGATGGTAAAGTCTCCGGTCTTCCATGACCCGATTAGCAAACCAGTTCCCACGGTACACCAGAATCGCTCAGAAGGAAAATGGCTCCAACGTCCTCGTTCCTGCAGTTTGAAGTCTCTGACGCAATGTAAATGGAGGGACACAGGACAGATCATTTAATTACTCTGCCATTTTAACTAAATGCTCTTTGACTTAATTTTATCTCAATGAGTATTGAGCGTCGGAAGACTCTCCCATAAACATAGAGCTCCCTCTGACAGCTTCTGGGAAGCAGCCCCAAGGGAAGGAGGAGCGTGATTTACAGTACACTAACAGTGCTGCAGAACAGCTTTGGCACCAGAAGTTTCTAGGGCTTAATTACTGCCTTTAAAATTTAAGCCAGAGCTACGCACTGAGCAGTACCCACCAGAGGAAAAGAGGAAAATAAAAATAAAAAAAAGGCATGATTGCATAGCAAACAAAAGACGTGTACGAGGATGTTGGTGTTATTCTCTGTCTTATGACCTGTAAAAACACCAGCCTGCATAATTCATTCTTTGGCCAATTTTATCCGCTCTTTCTATGGTCTCCATTTTCTGTATAAAGAGATCTGACCCCTTGGAATCTAGCTGGAGTATTTCATTCAGGTGTTAGAAGACTTACCTGCTCCTAAGAAGATATCAGGAATTTTCTTTTTTTCTTTTTCCTTTCAGATGGGCTCTGGACAAGGACATAGAAATTCCAGTAGTCTCAGAAAAAAATGGTCACAAACTTTTAATTCTGTGACCCACCATGCCCCTCCCATCTCCCACTAAACTGTTTAAAATATGCTATATTTGTAGGAGAATTCAGAGATCCTATAACAAAACATAAACAAACTCACAAATAATGCTGACTTGCTAGCTGTTTGAACACATTGACTGCCATGCGAGTTGTACGTAACTCAGGCTAGTTTTGAGCCAGGGCCTCATGAAGCAAAACCCTGCAGTTGGTTCGTGAAAATTTTACTTGTTGATATTCTTATTGTTACAATTAATATTGACGATTTAGTTCTAAAAATGTGGATTGCATTGCATGTAACTCACGCACAGAAAACAATAAAAAATAACAAATTAGAAAGACTTGTTTTGTTTTAATAAAACACTGTGGCCCAGGGAAAAATTTTTTCTAGTGTGGCAGCCAATGTGTTAAGAAAGAACAGTTTACAAAATAAAGGTATTTTTCCTTTTGCTGTTCCTTTTAAATGGGAAATTGCTTTTCATTAAAAGGAGTTGGATAATGCTCCCAAAGTTCTTCATTTAATGGGAAAATGATGCCTCTCGTTCCCTTCTGTGCTCAGTGGACTGTACTTTAAGAATTTAGTGGCTTCGAGCCTAAAGGCAATATTCAGAAAACCAGATGCTAATTTCCCGCAGTCCTTAGGAGAGGCTTAAACCTTAAGTGAATGAGAGATGAATTTCAAAGTTGTCTAGAAATTCTGAAATCCATGTTGAGCAACCAAACTAAACATACTGGGTGATCTCTGGCATCTGGGAGCTAAGAGCTCTGTGGGAAGAGTACGGAGGAAGTGGGCTTCACTGCTTTTTACCTGCTTCAGCTCATTTCCCGGAACTCCTCTCCCCTCATGCAGCCTCTGGTGCTGTGAGGCTCCATATGGTCCCCCCAGGTTCGGAGCACCCCCAGGTCTTAGCGTAAGTCTTCACCACTGCATTCTCTCTCCTTGACTGCTGGAAAATAGCTCAAACGTCACCTTCCCTGGGGGAGAGGGAAGAGTCCCTGCCTTGTCACTACTGCCCTTATCACGGCAAAACTCTATTCAGGTTTCCTCCCAGTGGAGGTGAATTCTAGAGATCACGGAAAATGTCTTTTGATTTCTGTAGCTGCACAACCTAGCACACAGTAGGTGCTCAACAAATATTTACTGGCTGTCTTTGCCTATTTGAACATCTAAAACAATATACCATAAACTGAGTGACTTGTAAACAGATATTTATTTCTCCGGTTCTGGAGGCTGGGAAGTCCAAAATCAAGGTGTTGGCAGACTTGGTGTCTGGGGAGGATCCACTTCCCGGTTTGTAGATGGTGTCTCCTTGCTGTGTCCTGGCCTGCAGAAGGGACAAGAGAGCTCTCTGGGGCCTCTTTCGTAAGGAAACTGACCCCATTCAAGAGGGGTCTGCCTCCAAGACCTCATCACCTCTCAAAGGTCTCTAATACTAGACTTCCTGATACCAAGTTAGGTTTCAACATATGAATTTGGGTAGAGCACACACACTCGGACCACAGCGCTGCCAAACGGAACTCCCAGTCTCGGCAGCATTTTTGTTCTCTACCTAATTTCACATGTCACCACTGTGCGTGTGTACTATCCATATTATGGTATTGAAGAGAAATACCTGTCCAAAAACTTGCAAGTCATTTTAAAGTACATCCCTCGTGGGTGGATGGATGCTGACCTGAAAGTTTCTATCTTCCCAGAAGACAAAGCAGAAAGAAATTGGGTGTGACCAAGAACAGCCCCATCCCTGATTCCCCGGTTATGTTAATGTGACACGGAATTGATAATATTGGAATAAAAATGCTGTTGAAAAGCTGCTGCTAAGGAAGGCCCGTCACCGAGCAGGGCTTTGAGAGAGGAGAAAAAAATCGTTTAACAGGACAGGACTGTGCTATGCTGCAAGCCTCCTGGGCGGATTAAATGCACGAGTCACGTCGCCCGTAGTGGGCTCGTGGTCCATTATCCCAACGAGGTCTCTGATCCTCGCAAGCACACTGTGTCAATTACACGCTCCAGGATTTATGTCAAACCTGCCAGGAGCCAGAGATGGTTCTGTGGGATCGTGAGCTAGAGGAATGGACTCCTGAGTATAAACAATGGAAGATAATGTTTGCATTCTGTGATGCGTGTGTGGCGTGTGTGTCTGTGTGTGTGTGTTTAGGGATTGGACAACATAGGTTTTTCTATAACCTTGGCATCATCTTTTTTTAATGAATCCACTTAAAACAGAAAGACTCAAAGGAAATAGTTTAGGTTGCTCAAGGATACGTTTGTAGCCCACAGGAGCCCTGTGGTAAAAGGAACTGCACCCACCCGCAGCCACACGGGGGGCCCCGTCTTGGTGCCATTGCTGTTGGTTGACCTTGAGAATGACCTATCACCTCTCTGGGCTTCAGTCCTCCTCTCTGTGGAAAAGGTATTTAAACTAGGTGGTCTCTTTCCAACTCCCAAATTCTGCAAGATGATGTCTCTTCTTAATATCATTTTTAACACTGTAATAGTGTATTTCAGCTCTACTCTGTAAGAACTACTTTATTATGTTATATTAATAAATATGCAGGTGGTTAATAAATGGTGAGTTGCTGACTTTAATTCTAAGTTTTGGGAAGTGATGTTCACCCTAAATCTAGTACATATAACTCATTAGATAAGGACATAAAGGAAGCAGAATGGACAGCCAGTGAGCTTCACTGGATAAATGTCGACCCCGGGCAAGATCTCTGTTAGCCAGTTTTCAGGAAGTGGCGTCTCTAAGGCACTGCAGTCACTTATTATTTGTATTTTTTCCTAAATAGTTTCAAAACCATCGTAATCAAAATACTATTGATATACAAAGTATTCTCATTTCACAAGGCCCCGGGTTCTTGGCAATCGGTTAAGAATTGGCTAGTGCAAGGTACAAAACGTTTTTGCCATGTCCTTTATGAGTTTGAACATATTTGTGATCACAGACTGGAAACCGTTGAACGAGTGCGCATGAGCGGTAAGAAGCACAGAGGTTTATTGGTCGCTATGAAAAGAAATGAGCAGTGAAAGTGCATGCCTGCGTTTTATAGATGAGCAAACGGATAGAAAAGGACCTGTATTTTATTATAAAGTGGATTAATGGGGTGGGGGAAGGATTGGGGTTTCTGACCGTCTAATGTCCAGCCCTGAAACAGAAAACCCCTGTGTCAGACCCAGGCTCACTGTGTGGGGAGTTTGAGTCTGGGCTGGAATTTCCCACACTGCACACCCTTGGCGGTGACAGAATAAATTTCAGTTTGGCGGGAAGAGTGAATGATTGAAAATGAGTTTTTACAAACTTCTATTGTTCTATGAGTAAACAGACGTCATTGGTCTTCAAAGCGTTTTTTTGTAACCCCAGAGTTCAATTATAGTGTAGCTGTAATTCCAGAACTCTCTGAACTGCACCTACATATTATTCTCTGCACAGATCTTTAACTTCCATGGCTATTCATTAGTTCAAGAAGCCTTTGCTTTATAGGAATCACAGTTTCATGGGGACAGAAAAAGGTGTTCGTTCTCCACAGCTGCCACTTTATGGGAACAATTCTTTTTTGTTGTTATTTTTTAAATTACACTCTGACCTTTTTGAAAATAGAACAGACGTTTCCAAAGTTTTATTGGATATTTTCTGAAAAGCTGTGACCCTGTTTTGGCTTCTTGATTTATAAAGTGGTTCTTATTATAATATGGAGATCTTTCCACGTTAAAAGGGAGACTAGCTGAACATAAACACTGCGCAAACGATACCTTCAAGGGAAGGCACGATGAAATCCACCTAGATGCCATCGAGTTGGGCCAGGGGAGCCCAGGGGGTCTTTATTCCATAGGAGAGTGAAGGTGGCAGTTGGTGACACCCCCCCTCACACACATGCACACACTGTCCTTTGGCTGTGACTGTAAGCACAGGAGTGACGGTCCTTGGATTGTAGAGCAGTCTTAGGGTGTGATGGAAGGAACGTTATCATCAAACGCCAACGTGTGGGACACAGACATAGAGAAAGAGCTGAGATCACTGTTGACGCTGAAGTCTCTGGGTAAGAAGCAGCAGGAGACGGAGTCACTCGGGCACACGGCAGTCCTTTCCCTGGGCACAGCGGGTTAACTAGGAACAATCAGCACGCAGGGTATCCCTCGTCTAAAAGAAACGTCACACGCCGTTTCACCAGGCCCTTGGACTTAGACTTGGCACCAAAGTCAGCGGCTGCCCACGGGGCTCAGGCGACTGGCTTTGGAGAGGCCGTGCATGAGACAGTCTCGGGTATGGGAAGAAAAGACAGACAGAAATGAATCTTTGGACGATCTTCAATGTACAAATGCACGTTTGCCCTGCAAGTCAGAAGCCACAGGACACGGTGGGTTCTGGGTTATGTGTCGTTCCTGGGCCTGTTGTTCTTCTCCTCGCTTTCTGAATATTGGGGTATAATTCGGCTTATTGCTGCCTGGGTAAGTGGTTTTTAACAGATTTCATCCTCTTAGACAGGAGAATATTTAACATACTTTGTGAAAAGATAAAGGGTGACCATGCAAGCCTCTTCTACCACCCAGAGGTTAGCCGCTGGCTTTGTGGCCGGTGTTAGAAGATTTGTGAATGGAAAGTCGAGTTGCACGTTTTTTTTTTTTTGTCCTTTTGCAAAAGTCAAGAGCTCCAAATTGTTGACCTTTCCTGTGATGAAAAGTGGCTGTCGGATTGTGCTACCTAGCAGTAAGAAATGCACTTAATCTCTCCTTTTTGGTAAATGTAACTTAACAGCGGGGAGAAAAAAATAACAGCTTTTTGAAAGAATCTCATGCTATGGAGAGAGCATTTGGGAAATAAATCTTGGGAAATGTTTCTATCATTATGTGACATTTTTGAGGAAAATGGTTTAAGTGAATCCTTTGCAGAGATTTTCATAATTTCATACTTAAAAACTTGGAAACAAACTTCTAGCCAGGTCAAAAATTTTAAGCAAAAGATGCTTCGGAGGTTTTGACCCCATTTGTTAAAAATATAAAAATGCAGCACCTTCCGATTAGTAAATAGCAACCACTGATCAATACCTGGGAAGAGGGAAGTTTCGACAAACTGAATTTCAACGAACATTGGTGTGTTGGGTGGAAGCGACAGAAAACCGAAGATTTTAGGTGCAACCAAAGATTTCCCCCCTCTGGGTTACAAGAGCCACTAAATCCACGTGGGGAAACAGGCTGAATTTAGACACACACCTAAAATTAAATAAACTCCTAAATCACAAAGTGTTTCACCAAAATTTTCAAGAATAATGATATATATTCAATCACATTATTCTCCCTGAGATATTAGTGATAATTGCTTTTAGTAAGAGCACAATTTTATGCCTTCAACAAATAACCCATTATTAAAATTTTAGCATGCTAATTTCCTTTTCTCTTTGCAATTTCCAAACTTCTATGCTGTTTTATGGGTTATTTCCTTAGTTATTAGCAACCAAATCATAATTTTCTCTTTGTTTCTGTCGGTGGTAAAATTTATCTCATATATTTCTGTCTTTTAAATGATTGTATATTTTATTTACATGATTTTCACCTTATTCTTTTTCGTGGTGACTTAATCATATTTCACTGCTGCCTGTTTTTGTTTTATAATTTCTTGCTATTTTTTTAGGGATGCTATTTCCTCCTAAACATGCTTGCTTTGAATTTCCACAGAATTAAATCTCTTTGGAGAAGATTCACGGTATGACTGTTAATATCATTCGTCAGCCTTGGATTCCTTCATTTATTATAGAATTTTGGGGTTTGCACACTCATTTTAAAAGGCAATCGATGCTTGCTTTGGTCTGCGTTTCCTTTTCTGCACTTGTCTAGTTTTACCTGTTTAACGTTTCCTCCGCATGGCTGCCATTGCCCCTGCTTAAAACTCTATTTGATAATGCTAAGTGGAGACATTGATATTAGAGATATTTCAGAGCCAGTCTGGAACGGAGCAAAGGTAGCAGCAAGTTGACTTGGTTCCTTGCCTAAGAATGTGTCTTTGTCTTTCTGTTCCCTGAGCTCCTGGTTTCTGATAGAGCCATTGCCCCGGGTCGCAGGACAACAGATACAGCTACTCGCATCAGCTCCGGAAGTGAGAAGTCTTCCCCTTTATACGATGGGGACAACTTCGCGAAATCCTTGGCTTCGGACAGTGAGTGTGGGGCTGGTCCTCTCTCCAGATCGGGGCGAGTCTGCGTGGCACCCTTTGCTCCGAAGCAGCAGAGCTCCCTGCTTAGGTCTTGGGGCTCAAAGCCTTCGGCGTCAGTCCTGCTCCTGCCATTCCTTCTCCAGTTCGCAGAGAAGTTCATCTTGTTCCTAAGCCTATTTACGCCTTTTTCAATTTGCGCTATTTCCCGCGTACCTGTCAATGCCGTGTTGGGGGCGGGGGTGCACGTCCAGGCACGGCCTTGCTGTGCCCTTGTAAACTGCAGTCACTCAGTGCCGAATGCCTCACGGCCTGTTCCCCGCTGCCCACTGAACAAAATACGTCCTCCTTGGCTTAGAATTCGGAGCACCTCGGACTATAAGCCCAGCACATCTCTCCCAAGTTCATGTAACTCTAGCACGTATATTTTAAGTCTGCAGATTGGACTATGTGTTGTTCCTAAAAACTCTACATCATTCTGAATTGGTGGACACAGGTATTTCCTCCAGGAAGACCCTTTTGTCCACGATACTCACTGCTGTCTGCCAGGCCCCTCCCTGAAAGGCCTTTCTTGGGGTTTCTCTCATCCATTGACATCAGACTTGGCCGTGGGACCTGCTTTGGCCAATGAAATGTGAATGTATAAAGCAGAGGCTTTGAAAGTCAGCCCGGGGCTCCCCCGTGGGTATTTTCTCATTGCCATAAGAACAGTATGTCTCAGAGAGTAGCCGCTATTCCATCTGTGTCTGGAATCAAGAAAGCATAGACAAGAGCCGTGGCCGACCCACAGCTGACACGTAACACGAGTGAGCTAAACCTTTGTGAGTGCAAGTCACCAAGATTGGGGGGTTGTTTGTTACCAAAGTCCAACTTAACACAGGACGACTGACACACTCTCCCACCAGGCGATGGAACAAAAGAACGTGAGTTTTTAAATCAGACAGACCTACATTCAAATATTTTTTTTTGCATCAATAGTATTTTTGTAAAAGAAAATTTCTTCACCTCCACGCATCTCAGCGTCTACATATGGAAAACGAGGATCATCATGTCTGTCTTGCAGGGCTGTCGTGGGGATGGCGATCGTGTGGGTGGAATGCCTGCCTGCTGTAGAAAAGGCCTTCGATTATGGTAGCTCTAATTATTGTTATCATTAACGTGACATTTTTTTTGTTGTTGAAATGCCAAAGATACGCTACTAATTGTGTCATAAAGATTTGTTTCCCTAGATGTCGTAAACGGAACAAAGCAAACTACAATGGAATATTACTCAATCATAAGAAACGACAGTGATCTAGAACCTCTTATACTTTCCTGGATTAAACTTAAGCCCATTATCCAAAGTGAGGCACCACAAGAGCAGAAGAATGAGCTCCACTTGTACTCGCCATCAAATTGGTGCTAACTGATCAACACTAGGGTGATCACATGGCAGAAATACTCTCTAGGGATTAGGGGGATGGGGGGGTAAATCCGCAACTAAAGGACACGGGGAGCACTGTAGAGGGGGGAGGACATGCCTTTAACCCGCACTTGGGTGAGGCAAAGACATAAAGTGTAACCATAAGGTTTGTACCCTCACAATAGCCTGGAATAAAAAATAAAATAAAAAAAACTCCCAGGAAACTGCAAAGTTCCTCCCCAAGAGCATTCTAGACTTTCCCAGGTCACTGCACACTGCTGCCCTCTAGAGGTATCGGGTGAGGAGACCTCCCCCCAGTAGAGATCAGAGAAGCAATAGATTTCTGCAGGAAGCGGCTGTTGCCACGTGCATAGAGGAAGCTGTTATAAATTTAACAGCCACTATTTAAAAGCTGCTATTTATCGGGTGCTTGTCATGTAGTAGGTGCAATGCGTAACTTACTGAATCTTCACAACGACTTTGTGAATCAGGATCTCCCGTGGACTAATTTTACAGTTCAGAAAAGGGAGGTGCGGCATTGTTAAGTCTCTTCCCCAGGGAGATGCAACCATTATGGGGTAAAAAACCCTTGTCTTAAACATCACACGGTACTGGTTCTCACAGGTGTGCTCGTGTGTTCACAAAATCTGCTGGAAAGTTATTGCCAACCAAAAATAAGAAACAGGAAGTTGTTTGCTCTACCCCGTTCTTTTC
Source organism: Avahi laniger (assembly GCA_963575035.1). NCBI lineage: Eukaryota > Metazoa > Chordata > Mammalia > Primates > Indriidae > Avahi > Avahi laniger. The sequence goes on along the minus strand of CAUYSK010022201.1, from coordinate 21,713 downwards.
CTTTGCGAGTAAATAACTCTCCTGAAAGCCACTGGGGAGTCTGTGCTTCAGACACAAAGAAAAACCGTATTCCTTGGTCCTTACAGGGAAAGATGACGGTAAACCTGACTCTTTCCTGGCACAGGTTAACAAGTGTGTTTATAAGATGCTGTCTTCTCTCATGGCCGGCGTGGCTGCTCCTGTAATTATGTCGAGAGGGAAATAATCATGCTTAGGTAGCGGTTTCAGGAACTCGGAACAAGCGGGGGTCATGGTGCCCCTTGGCCATTCTGTTACCATAATGATTCTAGCATTTATGAAGGAGACTGATGACTGAAATTGCTATCAACATTCGCAGCAAAAAGACTGCGAGTTGGAAATTGGATTTTCCTCTCTTCTTGCTAATGAGCTCTTTTCTCAAGGTGCCGAAGCCTGCAGTGTAAAGGGAGATCGGTCATTCTTTCTCTGTGTTTACACCCGCTAATGCCTGTCCTGAAGTCCCAGCAACTCCTCCGTGACAGGGGGAGTTATACGCAACCATAAAAATATTGTCGGAGGAAGTGGCTCGGCTGGGCACACCGTAGCAACTTAAGAAGTGGAATCTTTAATTGGAAAATTATAAAATGTTTTCAAGTGGGTGTACATATGTCAGGTTGTTCCACCGCGGCAGTTGCCGTGGCCAGGAAGAAAGAATTCTTTCTGCTTGTTTGTTTGTTTCATGGCTTTGAGACACAGTTCAACAGTGAATGTCAGATGGTTCTAGAAGAGTTGCTTCTAAAGGTAGCCCTGCTGTTGTCTTTTCTTTAGGTTTCCATGGCAATGCTTTGGGGCCCCTGTTTGGATGTGAGGGATTCTTGCTCGATAACAAATGCAATTCGACTTGGAAAAGGCTCTTGGTATACGTGAACATAATGTAAGTGTAGCTAGAGCTGCATTCCGAATTCACTCCTGCACTTTTTGAAAATGTTTCTTGAAGTCTAAACGGAGGCTTTTGGGCTGAGTCATGAATCGTCAGAGCATTTCAACACGCTGATTCCTTGCAACTGTAACATCGAGGTGGGGGACAAAAGTTTGGCAAATCTTCTTGGTCCATCTACCCCAACTCTCCGCCCTACGGCTCCCGGGTAATCTACCCCATCCTTTCAGCCTCACAGTTTTGCTTAAAGCCGATATAAGGTATATGATGGTGACAACTTTGATAAAGTTCCTAACCAGAAATTTTTCAAGCTCAACGGAGATAAACGTAGACCCATTTTCAGAAATGATAGTGTCTGATAATCTGGATATTGCAAATGACAGTGGAAAGTGTCGATTTTCACAGCAGCAATCCGGGGGTGGGGGCAGGGAGCCTGAAATAAGATTTTCAGAGCCGTTTTGAAGGGACTTCCACAATTGGTGTCCGGCTAAATCAGTGTGGATTCCTGGCTAAAACTTCTTGACTTCCATGATGACAGCTAGATTAATTTATCAAATTCTGTGTGTAGGTCCATCCAATAGGTGAGACAGCTCTCACGAGGCATTCCAGCGTTTATGGCCAAATCTACCTCTAATTCTTCAATATGGTTTTCAATTTTAAATGTGCTAATATAGTCTACATAGAGTTGGCCTTGGAGAAATAAGAGAACCCTACCTATTTTAAGCAATGAAATTGTGTTTTCTATTAGAGGTGAATTATTCAGCAGCGACTAGGCTAACTGCTGGGCTGAGCACGTCACATACCCGGCAACACAGGTGTTGTCATTGTCTTCAGTTTCCCACATAAGGAGGCTGAGATGCAGAAAGGCTGATTTACCTCTTCAAGGTTGGAGAGCTCAACGGGGCAAACCCAGTCTGCCTTATTGCAAATCCTCACGCCGTGCTCCGTATGCACATACTGCCATGCGCCTTAGAGAAAGGTTTAAAGTTGGGGGGGAAGTAGACAGAAATCACCCCTAGTGCCAGCGTGGATCGGCAATATTTTGGTCTATTTCCTTCCGCATGTCTCCCCTCCACACATACTTTCTTTCTGTACCTTCGCTGTAATTGCTTGGCTTCCCGGGCAGGTACCTTGTGGGCGGCATGTGCCTGAAATCAGGTGGAGGGAACAGCAGCTGCCTGAGAGGTAGCCCGGGAACCTTTCCCTGAAGCCTTTTAAAACTTCACGCACTTGAGAACAACGGCAGCAAAATAATCCGAAGTAAGGGATAAATGAAAACCGCAGATTGTTTAAAGGATGTGATGGTTAACCCCTAATTCTTACCTTTCTCAATTACTTTGAACCTCCTTTCTTAAGTTCATCAAATATTAAAAATTCTGAGGTTAATGTCCCTTTGCTAACCTAGAATACAAAATCCCTTTTTAAGATTTTTTTTAGCAATAAATACAAATAGGCATATTTAGGCTTAATTTATGGTTGTTTTATTTTATTATTTGTTCCTCTTTTTTTGTGCAGCTTTATTGAGGCATAATTGATATCAGAAAATGCGTGTATTTAATGTGCATGCTTTGATGAGTCAGATACACGCATACACCTGTGATACGGTCACCATAGTCACGGTAATAAACACCTCCAGGCTCTGCGATGACAGAGGTGACGGAGATTCCTGCTGGTGTGGAATTCTAACCTATAGGATATTAGTTCCTAAATATGGGGCTGTGAGCTTCTGGCAGCTCACAACCAATTTCCACTGGTCTGGAACAAAACACAGAAAAGGAAATAAGAGTTTTTCATTAAGCTAAACCCATCCAGTTTAAGGAAAGTTGTTCTTTATTCTCAGATATGTTCTCCTGTCCTATTAGATGGTAGGGTTTTATTTTCAATGGCTTTACTCGACCAAAATATAAAGCGGTCAACCCCAGGACAATACTCCAGATTTAAACTTCTAGTCTTAGATGAAATGAGGTCTGGGAATCCCTGCCTATGGTTGTCAGCAGAGGGGTAGACAGTGGCAGCTGGGACGGCCACCCAGACGGCGGCAGCAGACTCAGGGCTCACACTACAGAGTGCTTGCTTTGCCGGGCGTTATTCCCAATGCTTTACACGGACCCCATCCTTTCATCTCTACGAAACCCTCTGAGGTGGGCACTCATAAGCTTGCTCATTTTCCCAAAGAGGAAACTGAAGCCTAGATCTCCGGAACCCTGAAGTTCCTGTGTTCTTGGGACAATTCTCTGACCTACTTTAATTTTGAATCTCATTCCACAGCCGATGGCTGGAACTCAGTGTGTGGGATCGAGCCGGATAGGAATGTTCTCTGTTCCTAGTCACCACCCGGGGCTCCTCTCAAAAGCCTTCAACGGCTGGCCCTTGCTGTGATTTCCTAAGTTGCCTCTTATTCCATTTTCATTCCCCTCGATTTAGGTTATTGGAGGCTGCGTGTGTTCTTTGGAAATCACCCTTGCTGTCCTCTCTGTGCTAAAGCCCAAGCAACACAGTCTGCAGGAAGATTCACTGGGTGAGCCTCAGGGTTTGTTCACATCGTGCTGCCGCTGAGAAGTGGGTCCCTTCATCTCCTTCTCCATCCTGGTTACTTACTGCAAGTAGATTTCCCAGTGTGGAAATTAGTTTCAATATTTATTTAGAACTCGACACTTAATTATTGTGTTTAGAAAGTTGCAAAGTGTATTTTTCCTTCCACATCAACGAAATGAAATCCCCCCAAACACACATTTAAAAAAAAAAACTTGAAATATTTTTAGAATAATATTAAACCTCAGCAAAAACTTTGTCTATAAATTCGTATGTCATGGAAGTTTTTTCTCTCGACAGACGGTTTCCAGTGTATTTATAGTGTATGAGAATCGGGGCTGGCTCGCCTTGGAGCCGGTAGCATTCTTGTTCTCTGCAAAATGCAGTTAAGGGTCCGCTATGTCTCCAAACACTATTGGGCAGCCTAGAATGCGGGGGGTTCTTGTAGTGCTGGGCCACCCCTTCTAGAATGATTGTAGTAGCAATTTTCATTATTGTTTTCTTCAAAATAAATCTCTGACCCTAGTTACACCCCTGGGATTTTTGTCTTTGTCCTGTGTTAAGCAGGTGACACAAAAAGATGCAAATCTGTCTGTACAGAAGAGATTGACCCCACTGGTTAAATTTAAGGCATTGACGGTGTTCGATGCAAGGCTGTGTCTCGGTCCATATGTTTTCATGGGATTGTGAGTAATTCATTTGCTGCTAAATCCTGACTGTTCCACGTTCTTTTCAGGGATAGTTCGAAATGAATGAACGTTATGACAACCATATGTTCTGAATTATTTGAACAGTGTTTATTTTAAATGTTTCGTGCCATTGGCCCAAACGTACTCTGAAATTCAGATAGCATTTGTTCCGATTTGGGGAGCTGAAAATACAGAAATCGTAGTCAATAACCAAGAAAAGTATGTGCAGGTTCCCACGAGGAGAGAGGAGTTTCAGGTTAAAGATGGTTCTGTTCTTGTCTCTGCCCCTTGACTGGTTATATAAAGTATAATCCCCACCCTGATTGAGGATTTATGAGTGTCAATAATTGTGCTAAGCACTCTATCGTTATCTCTTTCGATTCTTACAATATCCCTAGGAGATCGTTACTATTATTTCTCACGCTTTACAGATGAGAACATGCAGCTGGAGATGTTCGGTCCCTCACCCAAGGTTTTAGTCATTACACCTTGAGATGAACGTCAGAGTCCTTGATCCTAACTGATCTCCCAAACTGCATTTCTACAAGAATTTGGGTAATTTAACATCTCTTTTATGGTGTTCAATTCCTGAATTTTGGAGGTTCTTTTCTCCCCCTCCTGTGCAAATCAGATCTTTCCCCTTCTGGAAACGACCATCTGGCTAATAGGGCGAAGCCTCAGCTCGTAACCCGTTGCTGTGTCTCTGTGTTTTGTTCCGTTTCCCCCATTCAGGGGCGCCTTCCCGCGCTGGGGTTGACGCATTAGAGGGTAAGAGACTTGGGTAGGCTGGTTTGTGCTCACAGGGTAGCTGCCTCACTGTGCAGGTTTCGATTCAGCCTTCCGAAAACGGGATGATGGACTTTGGAAACGCAGGCTCCACTGGCAGATCTCCGGAGCAGAGGTTTCGCGGGCAATGCGCTCTGAAAGAGACACCGCAAACTCACTGCAGACTTCGCTCCCACGAGATGCAACTTCTGTGCCCCTCTTAAGAAAGAGTCACGCTGGGCAGGTGCTGGGTGCCATCCTCTGAGGACAATTCCAGGTCCCTTCAGGGAAAGCAGGTGTGCACACAACTCCATACAGTGTCTTGTTATTATTATTATTGTTCATTTTTTTCAGTTGCGGATTCTTGTCTGCCGTAAGCCCAAGGTTGAGATTTATGTTGCTGGGCGCTGGGTTTTAAATTCAGCTTTGCTGTCGGGGGCAAATTTCCCAAAGTATCTTGTTGCAAGAATGGAGGTCATTTTATGCATATTTGGAACACTGCATTTATGTTTGAGAATGCCTGTTTCCTGGAGGACCCCCGTGTGCCAAAGTTAACTGAGAACCAAAATCATTCTGCAGGGCACGGAGAGAGAGGACAAGGGACTGCAAAGGAACCTCAGCCAAGAACTCATCCAACCCCATGTTTTCCAAATAAAGGAACTGAATCCAGATATTACAAATGACTTGTCCGCAGCTAGAAAAGGCACTGTCCGTGGCAGGGAGAGATCTGGCCTCCAGATAATCTAACTTCCAGGCCAACAGCAACACTCACTACGCTCTCCCCACCCACCACTGCAGAACCGAGCATTACTTGGGGAATTCATTCATTCCTTCATTCATTCATTTCTATGTTATAATCTGTTGACTGACCCAAGCCAGAAATCCTAGAAAACTTTGACTCTTTGTTCTCCGTCACCCCACATATCCTGTCACTGAATATTGACAATTCCACCTCCTAAACATCCCTCCGATCGATCCCTGCCTGTCATCCTGACATTATCTAATTTCAGACTCTACTTACCTTCTAACCAGCCTAGTAATAGCCTCCTCTAAAGATGACATTTCTTCAATTATGCAGCAAAATGCATTGAGAGGCTCCTCTGTGCTTCATAAACACCGGTCGCTGGGGACCCTCCGTGAGCCGGACGCAGGTCCCCGCCGAAGGTGCTTGTGGTCCGGCGGGCAGACAGGTGCTTTCAATGCTGTGAGACGAGCAGCTCTTTGGAAGCAAACGCTGGGAAGCTCCCAGGATGGAGCCCTGACCACATCGGGTGGTCAGAGAGGGCTTCCTGGAGAGGGAGGCGTCCCTGAGATGTGGGTGATAAGCGGGACCTAGCAAGTGGGGGCAGGTAGGGGATAGAAGGGGTTCCAGAAGAGAGAAACCAGCTCGCACAAAGGCCAGGAAGTTGGAGAAACAACAGCAGGTAAGACCGCCGGGGAGAGTGTGGGATGCGGCTGGGGAGAGGTGAGCAGAGCAGCTGGAGAAGGAAGCAGGGGCCGGTCACACCTGGAAGGTTTCTTATTCCAGATTCCTCTATGGGAAAGAGTTCAGTACTCTTATTCTAAGACAGATGCTGATGTCAAAACCAGAGCCCCAGGAGACTCTGGTGGGGAAAGCGCACGCCGGGGGCCTCTGAGAGCGTGTGTCCTTGCTGCCCAGCGATTTGGGGGAGAGTGGGCTGGAGAGAACAGCAGCGGTTTGTCCTGGTTTGTCGTGGGAATGTGCTGCGTCGTTTGTGGGTTTGCTCTGCTGGCTGACTCTGGTGGTTCGTGATAAAGAGATGCACGTGGGCATACTTGAGCAATTGCTGTTATATTAAAGGAAAACTCAAAGTTAACTTCTGGGTTAGCGTCACATTTTACATAGCCCAGCTCGAGAGACGCTGCTGTGATAAACAGGTGCCGATATGTTTCAGACCTTCGGTAATTCACTCGGATGCCACAGTGTAGCAACACCGGCCAGGGGGCTTAAATAACAGAAGCGTATTGTCTCACAGTTCCGGAGGCTGGAAGTCTGAGATCGAGGTGTTGGGGGGTTAGGTGCTTCTGCGGGACCTGAGGGTGAATCTGTTCGTGTGTTGCCCCGGCCTCTGCTGGTTTGCTGGCAACGCTTGACGTTCCTTGGTTGCAGATGCACCACCTAGATCTCTGCCTTTGTGTTCATGTGGCGTTCTCCCTGTGTGTCTGTCTCCAAATTTGCCCTTGTATAAGGACACCAGTCCTGTTGGATTAGGGCCCACCATAGTGACCTCGTTTTAACTTGATCACCTCTGCAAAGGCCCCATCTCCAAATGAGCTCACATTCGGAGGGGATCAGAACTCCAGCACATCTTTCTGGAGGGGGGCTGCACAATTCAAACTACAACAGCCCCCGATCCTGCCTTCCACTGTTTCCCATGGTCACCCCGTATAACGGCAATGGGACAAGCTGGAATGGGAATAGTACAGGAAACGCTAAAGGGACTATTTAGGGATGATGTAGGCTGGTGGTCTTCAAACTTTTAACAGATTAGATCCGAACAAAAATGTATCTGAAATTCCAACGTGTCTCGGTGGAGCGATTCTGGCGGGAGCTGGGTGTGGGCTTGATGGGAGAGGAAGAGGCCAGAGATTTACCTGTTCAGAATCTCCCCCCAAACCCCCCATACACCGCAAGGCAGCCTCAAAGGGCCTTTGTGGAAAACAGTACTTGAGTGAAGTTTCCTTGCACCCTAAAAAATTCATCCAAGACCTGGTTCTTTGCGAAATAGGTGGCAAAGTCAGGCCAGAAAACTCTAGAAAATGGACAACTTAATTAAATTTAATTTCAATACATGCAGAATAAAGGTCAACCACGTGTGCTAGGAACATGGAAGAGGCAGCTTTGTCTCCAGAGCATCTCATGCTTCTTTAGAGAGTGGTGCCACTTAAAACTTCTCTGGAACCTCCCTGTGGCTTGAAGGACCTGGTCACTTCTTAGGGCCTTGATGGATAGTGATGACACGGTTTTCCTCGGCTTCCCATGTGGAGATGGGAAAACCTCTTAGGGCCACGTCCCCCCGTCCACCCGATGGTGACACCTCGCAGACCAAGAGGACACGGAAGAGCCGTGGTGCCGGCCCTTCCAAAGTCACAGGACTTGGATATTCACAGACACAGGCACGGAATGACTCTTTAATGGTATTACTCAATATAAGGTATAATCTTCCTCTGCACATCAGTCTGTATATTAAAAAGGCCATTTGGTTTTTTAATGGGAAATTCTAGGGGGAAATCAGAGCTTTTGCTTGTGTTTTAAAGCTTGAAATGGGATTTTTCTTCACTTTCATTATCTGCCTTCTCTAGAACTTTATTTGTTTCTTTCTGCTTATGCAATTTTATTATAACAACTGGCAACCAAATGAAAACACAGCCTACAGGAATCTGCTGGCTCGGATTCCTGTGGAAATATGAGTCAGACACCGAGACGATATCAGGGAAACCGTGGTTACCAAAACTGTTACTTGTAGCTTTCGTGCTGAAAGACACACTTTCCTTCTACGCATCTTAATGTGTATTTGTTATGTATATATTTTAAATTTAATTTATTTTCCCAATATGACTCTGTTCCTCCTACCTCACTACTTTTGCACCCACCCACCTGTGGAGTTTTAGGAGTAGGAGGAAAAATAGAAACCAGCACTCTCTCGGATCTTGGTAATATTACTAAAAGCTGCCATTACCGTGTGCTGTGCTGTGAGCTTCGCACACATTTCTCAAGAGATTATCCCAATCTCCTAATTTTGACCGTGGTTCTACCCACTTACTTCTTTTATTTTCTTTCACTTTATTATGAAATAAAAATCTCCTTCTTTCCCCTGACACTTTTCTCCTTTACTGTTTAGCACATTTCGTATTTCCGTTAGTCATGGGTTGTAACAGAAAGTGAGAACTATGTCCCATATTTTTTCCTAAAAATCTGACCAACAGCATTCGCTGCAACATCTCAGTTCTAGAAATGTCGAGGCCCAATTCCATTAGAAAATACCCATCCGGCCCCATCAAATTGAAAGAGGTTTGGACATATGTTCCCCCCTGCCTGATGGGCTGCTTGTTAATTCTTCGCCTGACACTGAAAATTCTTGGTTAGCCTGAAAATGAGCATTTCCTTCTAACTTCTAGTGGCGGCATCTTGGGTGGATTTTTTGTTTGTTTGTTTTGAAATCTGTTGCTCATCCTTAATTGTCAAGATCAGCCAATGATTAAAGCCCCTAAGCTATGGTGGGGAGACCAGAGGGAGCAAAGCAGGCTCGGTAATCCCCACCACGGCATAGGGCGAATCCATTTGTAAAGGACAGGAGCAAGGCTGGAGCTGACACCAGGCGAATGAAGTAAGAAAATCTCTATGCAGCTCCCTTTCAGACCGAACCTACACAAGGAGCTCAGACAGACTTGAAATATTTGGTAGTAATTGTCGGGGGCACGGGATGGGCCGGCTGTGGCAAGGAGCGGAACAGGCTTTGCAGACGTTGTCTCATCCTGTCGTAAGTGTGTGGGGTGCTATTTCCTCTCATCAAGGGAATGAACACGGTATATGGAGGCCAAGTGACCCATCATAGGACGCTGACGTCCCGTCTCCAGTAACAAAACCATGTCGAGAATCGGGTTGATTATTCTCTGAATAATTCTGGTGAAACAGTGGCTCTATGTATATTATTTTGGGGAAAACTCAGTCTTTGCTTTTCTTGGCTAACAGATCTAACCTGAGTTAGTAGTGGGTCTATGATGGGGGTTTCCCTGGGTATCAGGAGAATTTAAGGGAGCTGGAGGGTCTCTGGCTGTGATTACATTGTGTACTTGTGAAATAAACAAGCAAACCCATAATACTCTGTATTTTAAATTCTTCTACATCTAAAGCTACTAGTGGCTGCAATTTATTGAGTGTTTTCTATGGTATTGATTAAGGCCTTTATTCATTTATCCTAAGAAAATATGTTGACGTAGGCTTATAAAAAACAAAGTACAGTGGTTCCTTGGTATCTGCGGGGGACGGGTCCCAGGACCCCCTCGGACACCAAAATCTGTGGATGGCCAAGTCCCTGACACCAAGGAGCATAGGATCTGCAGGTAACCTACATACATCCTCCCTTGTACATTAAGTCATCTCTAGTGATACCTCAATTAATTCTATGTATTAATAAATAGTTGTTATACTGTATTGTTTGGAGAATAATGACCAAAAACCGGTCTGTACATGTTCAGTGCAGATGCAATTTTTTTCCAAATATTTTCTATCTGGGATTGATTAAATCCACGGGTGTGGAACCCATGGATGTGGGCGGCCGACTGTGACAGCTCTGGGAACCTGGTAATCTTTCCTGCCTCGAGCACGCTGGCCACTTTGCCAGCTAGACCTTCCCCATCTCCACGTGTTGAAATCCTTCCCTCCCTTCAAGACTCGTCCTGGGGCGCTTTACTCCAGGGAGCACTTCTCAAGGGACCTCACTGTCTGCTGAATTCCCACAGCACTTCATACCTCGTATTGTGCGACATCGATCACTGTGTTTGTCTTACGTATCCTTTTAGGATGGAAGCTTCCAGGTGATAACATCTATGCATTTTTTATTTATTTTTTTATTTCTCGACAGAATAGAGTTGTGGATGAAGTAGGTACTCATTACCTGTCTATCGCCTTAGTTAAACCTTGAAATTGAAAGGAACCATGTAGCCCAGCTCGGATGACGCCTCCCTCATTTCCCCAACCCCTGTAGCGGCGTTCAGATGTAGTTGTGTGATTAGCTCTTGCTCGTGGATGTGCGCAGAGCTGATGTGGGCCAGGATCTTTAAAAGGCATTTGCACTTCCAGTAAATTCTCATAATTTAAAATGCAAGAAAACAACTTGGGCTTTGAAGTAACTGAGTTTATAGTAGCCAGAGGTTTTATTAAAACCCGTAGAGCACGCAGCTGGCCAGAGAAAGACAGCTTTCTCGAGAGAACAATGACTATGATGATGCTCAGCGCTGTTTGGATTTTCAAGGTATTTTTAGTCAACTCTGTTGATGACGATGATTAAAACAACACTCTGCAGCTAATGAGGAAATGCACACAGCAGAGTGATTATTGTGAAGGGACATGAACGTCTCCACTCACTTCCTTTCCACGGCTAGCGGCAGAGGACTGAAACTAGCGGCCGGTGCCACAAGATGGGAAAGCCTGGGGTCCGGAGTCACCACATGGCACAAAGGACAAGCTGACCGGGAACACCAGCGCCAGGCCATTGTGTGAACAAGAAAGAAACTTTTATTGTGCTAAGCCATTAAAGTGTAGGGGTTATTTGTTAAAAAGCAGTAGCATTACCTGAACTTTCTTGAGCATTTTCTTTGATGGAGCATTTATTGAACTAGCTCTAACTGTTAGGAAAAGCTCACTCATGTTGCACTGAAAGCTGCCTTCCCATAAGTAACTCAATCCATGGGCTATCATTTGGCATTTTCAACCCCTGCAAATATATTTCCTCTTCATTGAGACCCCTTTTCCAATATTTGACAACGTATACCATATTGGTTCTAGGATGATGTTTCTCATTTCTTCGTTTACAGCTGCAGTGCACAGTAGCAAATGATTACAATGCGGATAAGTAAACAGACTGTCTCCTTCACCGTTGCTCTGTGACTCTCCCCAGACCTTGGCGATCATCCCAAGGCTCTTACACCAAGAATTGCCCTAATCTTGGACTGAAGCCATAGGCTACATGAGTCAGGCCTTCCTTTTCCAAAGAATAATAGCAAAGATATACTCGCTTGTTGCATCCTGGAGAAGACACCCAATGAGACCCTTTCAAAGGAGAACTGAAATATTCCAAAATGCAGCCCATCATGTACTCTCGTGCTAACACGAAGAGCCATTGCTCACTCATCCCATAATCGTTTATGGAGTTCCCAGGCTCTCTTTTTGGAAATAAAAGTGAGCTGGGACCTGTCCTGTTCTAGAGCGTCTGCCGTGATAGTGAAAAGTTTGCCTGTAAGCTGCAACACAGTTGAACGAAGATGGTTACTTGCAAGCCGAAACAGTCGCTGTCTGCAAATTCGCAGACTAAACTCTCTGCGAAGTGCTGGCCTGACTCAGTTTGTCCCACAGATGTTGGCAAGTCCAGATGGTGGCACTTGTGAGCAAAGCCCACATGCAAAGAATTTTCCTTTTCTTCTTGAGCAGGCGGGTTCTTCGTCCTTATAGAAGATCTGCCTAAGATCAACCCGTTTGGGCAGAGCTGGGCATGGTGCTGGTTACTTTGCTCGGCCCCTGTTGAACCGCAGCATCTTCAGCCTGCATCATCTGCATGTTCCTTTACAATAATTACTCTGCTGCGTTCATTTCCTCGTGAGCCGCAGAGTGTTTTTTTAAATCATCGTCATCAACACAGATGACTAAAAATACCTTGAAAATCCAAATACCACTGAGCACCATTATAGTCATTGTTCAAAACGTTTGTCTTTCTCCGGTCAACTGAGCGCCATATGGTTTTTGATAAAACCTCTGGCTAATAGGAACTCAGTCCCTTCAAAGCCCGTTTTGTTCTCGGTCTCTTGCATTTTAAATGATGAGGATTTATCGTTCAGTTTAGGGAAACGTGGAAATACATAATAATGCTAGTGTCTTGTTCCTCCGGACACTTGCCACGGCAGCTATGGGTAGGGAATGAGGGCAGCTGATCCCCCAGAGTGTGCTAGAAGGAATGGAGACCGCAACAAGACGATGCCGCTAATTAACTGTGAGGATGCTTTAGAAAGCCCCACGAGAACAAAAAATATCTCTTTGGTTTGACTCTTCGTAATCCTCTCTCAGGAGCAGAGAGAGATTTTTCTCCAAGAAGAATAACAACTTTAGTTATTGCCATAATTTGTCATTTCAGAGGTTTTGACAGACTTAAAAACTCTGTGGAATGTATTGTTTTGTTTTTGTTTGGGAAAGTCAAAAAGGGCGGGTTGGAAAAAGAATGCATAGCTGCGTTCCACCAGGGCTGCCCGGGCAGAGGGAAGCAGGCTGTGTCACGGACTCTGGGTGGGAGTCTGAGTCGGTACAAACGGTTTGGAGGCCCACGAGCTACACGCTTCAAAATTTAACCCGTGCACACCCTTGATCCGGGAATTTTGGAGGGGAGGAATTGAACCAAAAAAAAAAAAAATTAGAAAGATACTCAAAGATGTATACCCAACAAAGTTTACCAATGTTTGAAAACTTTTAAATCATTTGTTATAAAAATGTATGTTGAGTGATGATTATATGTACTAAGGTGCTAAGGATTTGGAGGTGGCCGAGGCCAGGATGGTCCTTGTTCTTTACCTACTAGTGTGGCAGGTTTGTGGCCAGTGGTGACATTGTCCGGAAAGGGCCGTGTCGACTGGGTGGGATGAATGAATGGTGTTTATTTCCCGAGCAGTGGCCAAGCCACTGAGCAAGAAATTGGAGAAAGACATTAGAGAACAGACAGGGTCGGCGCCGACCCGGCGGAGGGGCAGGTCGGGTGGAAAGTGCCGTGCGTGACGCAGAAACGCTGGGCAGGACCACACCGGAAGCCTGGGATGGGGGGAGATGGAACTTCAAAGGAGGGCAGAAGCCTCAAAGAAAACACGGTCCTCTCACATCTTTGCTCATAATTATCCTCTAACCTAGATGCTACTTTGTCCTCATTTTTTAAATTTGTGTTTATTTTAAAACCTTTGCTTTTTTGCATTCAGCTTAGAATTTACATTTATATAACTTCATCCTTAACTCTTTAAAAAATATTTCACATATTCCAGTGCAAGGGATTGTATGAGCGTCTGCCATTCCCTGTGAGCTAACTGAGGTTTCTCAGAGCGTGACACACGGCCAGGTGCTTCTGCTTGCAGCTCACTCACCGCGGACCTCTCTGGCTTTCCTGTGCGCTTGGCGAGGCTGAGATGAAGCAGAGAGTCCCTTCCTTAGGGAACCCAGAGCGCCTGTCCTCATTTCGGTTGAGAGACAGTTCTGCTCACGTCTGCAAAATAAGCCCAATGAGAGTACTACGTTTTTAGTGCAAAACAATCAAAAAGTTGACAACTTACTTCCCCTTCAAAAACCAAAGGCACGTTTGGCAAATCTATGTGAGTGTGTGTATGTGAGTGTGTGTGTGTGTGTGTGAGTCAGTGTGGAGGGGACAGGGGCTGCTACTAGCTGGGGCTGGAGCGGACAGTTCTAAGCAGAGAGTGCCAGGAATGTGCCGTTCCAGGACCTGAGGCCAGAGGATGGGTGAGACCAGGCTGGGGCTGAAGGAAGAGGCAGGTGAAGTCCCCACGAGACACCTCTGGTGCTTAATGCCACCCGCTCTCTCAGAATACAGTGCCACCAAGCTCCTTCCCCTGACAAACCCAACCCTCGCATCCTTGCCTTCTGCTGGGAGAGTGGCCCTGACCACAGAGGACTCCCTAGGGCCAGAGCGGGCAGTGTGGGACCGCAAAGCGTCGGCCTTTCCAGGAAGCCCGGGGATTGGGCCGTGCAGCCGGGGCTACCCTGCCGGTGTGGCCTGGGTTTTAGGTGGATTTTCAGGGGCATTTAGAACATGGGACATGGGGCTCTTAATGAACCTGTGGTGGAGAGGACTCGCATCCCAAAACGAACTAACGCAAAATGCAAAGGAGCAATCGTGTCGCCTTCCCTCCTCTCTTTCCCAGATCCTCCTCGAGGCGTCTGCTCCCTTGGCTTCCCTTCACTGTTATTCTTGACTGGTGACATTTACTCCTGATTGGTGACATTTATGGACCACCCACTGTGCGCTACCCACAATGCTTTTGGGTATCAGAATTATCCCTGGAGAAAAAAAAATGGAAGAGATGTTTTTGTTTTCCAGCGATGCGCTGGGCAGCACTGTAGACATGGCGAAATAAATGAACGAGAGGGGCCTGGGCCCCGCCGGCTCATGCACTTTCCACAAGGAAAAGAGGCTAAAGCCCCATGTTCACTGAGCAGCCGCCGCCCCAGGGCTGGGTCCTGCCGTGGTTTCGTTAGTAAGATGGTTGTGGACGGTACTTGGTGGTCACGTGATAAGAAGGCCAGAGCCTTCTTTCTTGTTTGTTTTTTTCAATTTTTTAAATTAATATAAAATTCACATAACATAAAATTCACCATTTAAAAATATACATTTTTACACACTTTTCACATTTTTAAGTGTGCACTGAAGTGGTTTTAGCATATTCACAATGTGCAACTGTAACTGCTGTCCAATTCCTGAAGGATTTCCGTCTTTTCCAGAAGATTCTGCACCTGTCGGCAGCCACGCCCACTCTCCCTCCTCCCAGCCCCTGGCAACCTCCGATCTGCTTTCTGTCTCTGTGGGTTTGCCTGTTCTACCATATGTGGCCTTTTGTGTCTGGCCACGTTCACTTACAGTAATTCCTTCAAGGTTCATCTCTGCTGTAGCGTGTAGAGTACCTCACTCCTTTTCGTGGTTGAGCAATGTTCCATTATACACATGCCAGTGGACATGCACACTGTGTCTACTTTTTGTCTATTACGAATAATGCTGCAATGAGCATTCGTGCACAAGTTTCCGTGTGAACACGTGTTTTTAATCCTCTTGGGTTTATACCTAGGAGTGGAGTTGCTGGGTCATGTGCTAACTCTATGTTTAACTTTTTGAGAAACTGCCAAGATTTTTCCCATAAGAATGTTCATATTTGACTGGCATGCAATACTATATAGATACTGTGAATGGTCCATGTTCCGGCTCCATCTTGCCGTGATAAGGTGACTTGAGATGGCAGGTCTGTATGTGAGGTTGATGCTATTAGTTAGTATCTAACCCTTTGGGTTATACATACACCTAGGACATTAAAAAGAGGAGTCAGGATCTTTTTGCAATACGTTCCAGCCTGGGTTTCCCAAGGGTGAACTTGGGGACTGTGACCCATTTCTTATATCTTACAAATGTGAGGCTCACCAAACCTTATGCCGCAGAGATCTTAAGGAATGTACTTGATGTGCTTAGGTCTTCACTCTGGGTCATTCCTGATGAGAATCTCACCTTTCCCGGCCATTTCCAGAAGCACTTGAATAAAGGCCTTGGGCACCTTTTGGTCTGCTCTGTTATTGTTCAAGAAAGGACCAACTGAAATCCCCACTGAGATGCTCGCTTCTTTGGTTAAACAGTTTGGGTGCAGGAAAAGCTCCAACTCTGGTGTGTAAGGTCTAAAGTAAGGAAAAGACTTCAAAACAAACAGACAAAAAAAGAAAGTCTGGACTAGAGTCTTAGTTCTACCCTTCTCCAGCTCTAGAATTTTTGACCAATTAATTACCCGGGGCCACAGTTTCTTACTCTATAAAATGTCCATTCCTATACACACCTTCCATATTTATTTTAAAGGACCTTTGAAAACAAGATATTGGAAGAATGTTTGCAAACTGTAACATGCACTAGGCTGTTGGCGCTGTCATTCATTCACTTATTCACTCATTCCTAAATGTCGATTGAGAGCTAATCATCGAGGAAGCTCTTACCAGCCCCGGGAACTTGCTGGTAAGCAAAGCACTGAGATCCTTGTCATAGGGAGCTAACCACGTTGACAGAAAACACACTTTAAACAATCAGACCAATAAAAATAGAATCATTTAACATAATAAATGCTATTAAACAGGATCAGATGATCCTCCACGAAGCACTTCAGTGAGACACGTAGCTTCAGAGAGAGAATTGTAAGTGCTGTGTCTCTCACTCCTTTGAAAGTGTTAGAATAGCCAAGATTATTTAAAAGTATGTTAAAATTAACATCCTTTTTGTCTGTTCAAAAGCAACATATTAGTATGTTGATTGGATTTATGTTCAAAATAAGATCATTCCATTGGTATTGTTATGATGTTAAAGTCAGTTTACCAATTTTGTTAGTTGATATTCTTATGCCTTTTGAGGGATGTGAGCTTAAGAGTCTCTGTTCTAGGAAGACAGGTCCGTGATGTTTGCACGGGACTCAAGGACTGGAGCCCCCAAGGCCTGACTCCTCTGACCCCGGGCAAGACTCCTAACTTTTTTGATTTTCTTTCACCTTGTTTCAAAATGAGGATAATAATAATTGCTTGAGAGATTGTTGGGAAGTTAGAAACGATAATAAAGATTCTTGGACAGAGAAGGCACTCAGTACATGCCAACAGTGCCCATCAGAGTGCTTTGATCATCGTAGATACTCGTGTCAATGGTAAAGAACCCAAACTCTATAGAATAACTTCAGTTTATTCTGAGCCGAATATGTGTGACTATGGCCTGGAGAGCCATGCTCAAGAAGCCTTGAGCAAGTGGACTTGCCGTGGTTGGGTTACAGTTTGGTTTTATACGTCTCAGGGAGACAGGAATTACACGTAAAATCATAAATCAATACATGGAAGGAATACATTGGTTTGGCCCAAAAAGTCAGGACATCTCGAAGTGAGGCATTACAAGTTATAGGTGGGCTCAAAGATTCTGTGATTTGTAATTGGTTAAAGGAATAAAGTTTTGTCATAGGCTTGGAATGTTTTAAGTTAAGATAAGGAAGTCTGTTAATCAAAAACAAGCCACCAGACATATACCAGATATATACACTCAGACTCAAGTGGTGTGTTAAGTAAATTGATGACCTGCAGGTGTGGCTGAAACTGTGTCTTGCATGGCCTTAGGCCTGTCAATGAGTTACAAAGGATATTTCCAAGAAGGCAAAGGGGCATGACAAGGTATGTCTGACCTCCCTTCTCATGGCCAGCAGCATAGAGTTAGGGTATTTCTGGGGTCCCCTTGGCCAAGAGTAAGTCCATTCAGTCAGCTGGGGGGCTTAAGATTTTATTTTAGTTCACATTTGGTAAAATTGTTCCTGGCCTCCTTGAACCTAAGTGCTGTGTAATGAAGAAACCAAGAACAAGCAGGTCCCATATCAGAGTCATTGCCGAAGGGGAAGAAGCATGCCGCTGTCATTACTGTTATTGTTCCTGGCAATAAACATTTCTCCTGTGCCTTGAGTATACTGCCCAATAAACAAAATTAAACTCAGACTGCTAATGCCTTCTTGGTAGCGTGATCTCTCAAGTCTTGACATTGCTGATTGGCATGCACGAAGCATTTCCATAATAACAAGCACTTTACGGGCATCTAGCTTACGAAGTGGAACATTAATTTGTATTGTTTATAAGAGCACTTAGGTTAAAGGAAGACAGATTATACTGAACCACGGCCAGCCATTGCCCATCGCTGACTGCAGAGGAGGACTGAGCCTGAACAGCATCTTCTTCTGGAAGGGGACCTCGTGTTTCCCTTGATTCATTTCTAGGACGGCAGCTAAAATTGTTTTCAGCATTTTTTCATTACAGCTAAAGAGTCTTGTTAGACTTTTTCTAAAATAAAGTAGCTATATACTTGTCAGGAGGTAAACAGGCAGCTGCTATGCAAACTGAAAAATCAGGCTTAGAATCAGATCACCTGGGTTCTCAGCCATTTGAGCCTCAGTTTTTTGATCTCTAAATTGGCAAAAGTAGTCTTTCTTGCCTGTATTACAGGGTGACTCTGAGTAGAAAATAAAAAACGCATGTGTGTGCATGTGTTTGTATGTAGTGTGTAACTTATAAAGATCATGTCAATGTCGTGATGACTCATCTGTGGAGTTCCCACCGTGACTTCTTTCAACTCATGCAGCAGAGAATTGAATAACTTTTCCAATGTACAGTCTTGGACAGTATGAAAAGGACAGTTGGTGTTTTTTCATATTTCTCTAATTCCCCAGGAGCTTGAGGGATGTCCTCAATTATAGTTGGAGATTTTTTCTAGAGAACGCATGTGTGTGATCAGGGGAGAAGGAAAGAGCGACATTGAGCGACCAGCTGTGGAATTCTACTTAGCAACATTGAGCCAATCACAGGGATTTGCTCGATTTCTTTTGGTTCAGCAGTTGCAGTCTGCCTTGGGTCACGCTGGGCAGCAAGACATGTGAGCTTCAATCAGTAAGCTTTGCCAGAGCCTGGGTGGGGGAGACAAGATGCAAGAACTGGAATTAGTAAATCATTTAACCTCACGTCCTTGGTTTTCTTATGTATAGAATGAGCTCTAGGCCCATGCGGCTCTAAACTTTCATACCCTGGAGGTTCTGTAATTTCTGACTCTGGTTAGAGAAACTGCTACAGAACTTGCCCCTGTCTATAATAATCCTGACTCTTGTAAACCCACATGTATGTTAGGACGTTTTCAGATGTAAATAAAGAAAAATCTTCTAAAAGTTAGGCTTAAACAATAGGATGTTTATTTTCCAACACGACTTGCAGTCCAGGCAGGTAGTTCTCAGGTTGGTTCGGTGGCTTGTGGCTGTCCTCAAGGACCAGGGCTTATCCCATCTTTCTGGTATGCCATTCCTGGTGTCACGGCTTGGACTTTCTTAGTGTCGTGGCTTGGGCCTTAGGCTCATGTCCTCATGTTTGCAAGTTGACTACCCCTGGCCGCACGTGTAGATGTGACTGTGTTCTGCCCAAGGAGAAAAGAACATTGCCTCTATTCCTCTTTTAATCAAGAATGAAACCTTTCTTAGAAGTCCCCCCAAAACTTTCAACAGAGACTTTCTCTCTGGCTCACTGGCTGGGATTGGATCACATGTGCACGCCCTAGCTGCAAGGGAAGCAGGGAGCCTTGGAAAATATCTGGTACTTTCAGCCCTTGTGGGAGGAGGTGGCCACACCAGCAAGGAAACTGAAAGCGGGGTGCAAATGGCTACAGGTAGGCAATCAAAAATATTTATCACAGGTAGGAACAATCCTAGTTAATGTGTGGGTAGTAGAACATAAGCGTATTATACTCATCAGTATTAGAGGCCTCAATTTCATCTGTAAAATGATCAAATTGAAATAGATAATCCCTAGGTTTTACAGACCTAGGGAAGAGGCAGTTCCCTGTGAAGAGAGAATACAAAACGTCCTGTTCACAAACTAGGGACCTATTTTTGCCGTTCTCGACAACTCTAATGATTTGTTTAAACTAATCTCCTTCATTTTTTGGGTGTCTTCAGGACTTCAGTGAATGATAATGCACCTGAGTTTCCATCAGCACATTAGGAGTCCCATTTTTGAGGCTTAGATGCCACTTTTACATGCTGATAGCTACACTCGAAGCACGGGATCACTTAAACTAACAAGCGACGACCCGTTCCAGTGGAAATGTAAACAGAACTTTCATTCATTGTTTTGCTAATGGTTCTTCCCTAGAACATCCATCAGCTTCTGGTCCATCTTTGACCCTAATAAATACACTGTTTTGTCTTATGGCCTCTCCTCTGAGTGTTAATATAAGAAGGGGCTTATCATGGCTCGGATTACACAGGAACGTAATGGGATGAAGGGCTCGCTGGAGGTGACATTTTCCTGTCACTGCGTAGGTCTTCCAGTTGGACAAACATCAGTTCTTTCCACTGTTCTCAGCCCAGATCCTCCTCTGGCACTTGCAATTTCCTTGCGTATTCGGAACGAATCCCATGTTCATATGGAGATGCTTTGAGTTGGCAAGCCAGCCTCCTCCAGATGGTGCTCTTGATGCCAACATAAGAGAAACAGAGGAAACAGCAAGGCAAGGTCCTTTGCCTGCACCGCTTTGCAGCCAAGACGGAAACGAAAGCCCATTCGCTCTATCTGGACGGTAATCTACATAGTCATGTGAGGACAGATGTTTGTCCATGGGTGGTATTATCCTGAAGCACAGAGAAGTTTAGTCTAACACTTGATTTAATGCTTTGATTTTTCTTTCTCTACAATCTGATGTTATTGTGGAACGAATGTTCCAGTTTGGTAGGGCCACCAGAATGAAATACTACAGACTGGGAGGCTTAAGCAACAAAAGTTTATTTTCTCTTGATTCTGGAGAGCGGAAGACGAAGGTCAAGGTGTCTGCAGGATTGGTTCCTTCTGAGGCCCCTCTCCTTGGCGAGGGTGTCTACATCCTGCGGATGGCGTCTTCTCTCTGTGTCTCCATGTGGCCTCTCCTTGGTGGGTATCTGTGTCCTGATCTCCTCTTCTTGTAAGGACACTGGTCATACTGCATTAGGGTCCACCCTGACAGCCTCATTTTAACTTAATTCCTTCTGTAAAGGCCCCTGTCTGGAAACACTCACATTCAGAGGTATTGGGGGTTAGGGCTCTAACATGTGAATTTTGGGGGGCAGGGGAGGCAAAATTCAGCCCGTGACAATGGAGTTGGTGCTTGTTTACCGAGGTGATCAGGAAGTTTGGGGATGCTTTTGAAAGGAGAGGTGAATCATATGAGCTACGTAGCGTAGTCAGATGCTCAGAAACTTTGTTGTGCGTGTACATTGAATGCCCACGGCTGCCACATTCTTGGAGATGAAGGTAGCTTTAATGAAGATAAATTTGACATTGACTTTTAAACCTCCTAGCCAGCTAACAGGGGGAATGTATTAGATTTACATAGCCAGAGTTTTGGGATTTCAAAGATTTGGGATCTCCCAGGTGTATATTTTCTTTTTTTTTTTTCTTTTATTTTTTTATTATTCCAAGGTATTGTGAGGGTACAAACTTTCTAGTTACACTTTATGTCTTTGCTTCACCCAAATGCAGGTTAAAGGCATGCCCTTCCCTCCCTTTAGTGCTCCCCGTGTCCTTTAGTTGTAGATTTGCTCCCCCATCCCCCTAATTCCTGGAGAGTATTTCTGCCATGTGATCACCCTAGTGTTGATCAGTTAGTACCAATTTGATGGTGAGTACAAATGGATCCCGTTCTTCTGCTCTTGTGGTGCCCAGGTGTATACTTTCTTACATGGCAGCTCCAGGTGGCCGCTGCTCTGCCTGGTATCTGCTAAATCCCGCCAGTCTAGAGAAATCAGAAGTTAGAGAGCTGAGTCCGGGTGCT
>CAUYSK010022200.1:0-23978 GCA_963575035.1 Avahi laniger | reverse complement strand
TAAATTTAGCCTCTTTTTTTCTCACTGTGTTGCCCGGGCTAGAGTGCCGTGGCATAACCCTAGCTCACAGCAACCTCAAACTCCTGGGCTCACGTGATCTTCCTGCCTCAGCCTCCCGAGTAGCTGGGACTACAGGCATGCACCACCATGCCCGGCTAATTTTTTCTATATATTTTTAGTTGTACAATTAATTTCTTTCTAATTTTACTAGAGACGGGGTCTCGCTCTTGCTCAGGCTGGTTTCGAACTCCTGAGCTCAAACAATCCGCCCACCTCGGCCTCCCAGAGAGCTAGGATTACAGGCGTGAGCCACTGCGCCCGGCCCATGAATAAAGCCTCTTTAAGTAAGAGGATCTGGCTGGCCTAGAATGGATTCATTATTCAGCTTAGACGCAGTTACTATATGTGACGTCATGAAGGTTGGTCATATGGTAAAAGGGCTGCTCCCTCGGGACCTGGTAGTAGTTAAGTTCTCTTAGAAAGATTTGGGTACTGGAAGTTCTCTTAGAAAGGTTATGTGCTCTTGTTACATAAACTGCAACAAACTGGTCAGAGTTTTTAGCAGTTAGTAGACTCTCCCTCCAAAAGAATATTTCTAGAATGTGGGTAGGCTAGCTCTGAAGTTTACCCGTCTCTACTGTAAAAATTTGTTTCTGCTCTATAAAGATCCTAAGAGAATGGTGTTAATTGAAATTTGGATTTACCGTCTTTGTTCTTCCATGACCTAGTAATGGTGCAGTAATAGTCCCCTTATTGGCTATTTTCTGAAATCCATTCTGGCTCCTGGTGAGGACATCTTTCTCTTTGCACATAATGTCCAGTGGTGATGAATAACGGGTATGCATGTGTAGATCATTCTGTTCTCTGGCTGCTTCTGTGCTACATGTGATCACCAGAGCTTCAAGAATGTCTTATTAAGCCTAGGGGAATGTGCTGATTGCTAGGCTTCCTACACCCATAAATAGGGTAGAGCAGCCAATTCTTCATTGGATTTGCTTATTTAATTTTGATGAACCCAGTTCTTACTAGTTATGGGTTTGTGGTGTTTTGTCAAAAAACATGTTTTTTAAAAGGACATTTCAGTTTGGGGGAATGTGGAAAGGTGGATTTTTCCTCTATGTGTTGGCTCACTGACTAATTTCTGTCTCCATTATTACAGGGATAAGCTCTGGGGGGTCTGTGTCTCCATCCTGACCCTCCTGCCTCGAGTCCTCAGGTTGATGCTGCAGAGCCTGCGGGTGAACAGAGTTGGGCCTGAGGAGCTGCCTGTGGTGGGCCAGCTGCTCCGCCTGCTGCTCCAGCACGCACCCCTCAGGACTCACATGCTGACCAATGCGATCTTGGTGCAGCAGATCATTAAGAATATCACGGTAAGAAGCATGGCAGTAGGGGCTTTGTACTATTGGTGTAAGAATGGATTCATGAGAGGGCAATGAGGGCAGTGCTTTTGGGAGGGTAGAGTTCCTGAGCATTACTGACTCCTGGAATTAAGCCCAGTGTGGTGATTGCTTGGGGCTTCTTTCTGTCTGGGAACCTGACTGTGACTTCACAAGGGGATGTCTCTGATTTCAGAATCAATAATAAAAGCCTTGAAATACTCAAACTGAATGAAGGTGGCACCAGGCAGCTTAGTTTGAAAAGGTGTGGGCATCAGAGTCATTCCTACCTAGACTGTGATACAGACTCTATTAACTGTGATAGCTTGGTGAGGTTTTTTTTTCCTTTCTTACCTATCCAAGCTTGTTTTCCTATCTGTAAAAATGGGATGCTAACTTTATTGAGTTTTGGTGACCATTACATGAGATTGTCCAAGTAAAGATTTTAGTGTACCTGACATTTGTTAAATGCTCACTAATTGTTAGCTATCATCAAGGAAATTATTTAGCAGAAATAAACTTCATGCCAATTTCTAGTCATTTAATTCATTGGCAAGTAAGAGAAAGAAGAAGGAAGTTGCAGACTTCAGCTTTGTCTGATGGTTGGCTTTCTGCCTTTGGCTGTGTCTATTTTGAGGGCAGCTCTGATGTTAGGATTCCTTTGGTGTTTTTGGTTTAGGAGGGTTAAAGAGATATTTTGTATAGGTGTTCGATTTCAGGGGTTATTCACTGAGGTATGTAGTAACAGTTTGGAGTAATAGAGCTTTTACATGCATGTTACAGAGATGCTCATTCTGAATATTCTTAGTAGCTTTTGTAGAAGTCATGGAAGTGGCAGTGGAATAATTCAGAATTAGTAGAAGGGAAGAAAAATCAAAAACTTGGATTACTCTCAGTTTGGAGAATAAGCCCGCCTCCATAAAGACGAGATTGACAGAAATTGTCAGTCGCCCAGTAGAACCATTCTCAGTTGATGGTTACTGTAAAGATCATGAGATACTAGAATGCCAAGGGGAGGGGATCACGGGTGTGTAGGGATGGTCGATGGTGACATTTCATTACTCGTCTCCTGGGCAGAGGAGAATAGACTCAAGACTCCAGTAGCACTTGAGGATATAGCTAGGAATTTTCACCACCTGTGGGAATGCCCAGTTAATAGTTCCCCCTTTCCAAGCAGACTTCCCGTGGTGATTCACAGATGTGGGTAGTGTTATGCCAATGCTCTGGGAAATGTTTGGGTGTGAAAAATACTGTCAGGTAGCACAGCGATTTTGGTACAGTTCTCAAGTTACTCTTGTTTTTCTTTCCAGACGTTGAAGAGTGGAGGCGTTCAGGAGCAGTGGCTCACAGACTTACATTACTGCTTCAACGTGCACATCACTGGGCATCCCCAGGGGCCCAGTGCACTGAGCACAGTGTACTGAAGAGGCCATGGTACCTCCTGTTTGAAATTGTTTATTCACTTTGATCTTATTTTGAAGAAAGATTGATGTAATAAATGTTTGTCATTAAAGCTGAACTTTTAAAGAAGTTTGTGAATTTTCCTTTGAACTGAAGTAGGAAAATAACACTTGGGCATTTCCACTCATGCACAGCCTAGCTTCCTGGACTCACAACACATGGCATGTGTGACTGGTGGTAGAACATTTTCATTTCATAGGTGCTAAGTATTAGAAAATACAGAATGATACTGTGGTACCTTCCGTTAGTTATCGAGAAATCAGCCGAGTCTTTGTAATCTCATCCAGACAAACGTCATTCTTTGTGTTTTAATAATGATGACAATAATATTAAAATTTAATTAGCAAACTAAAAATCAAGGAACCTTACTTACGTGTTCACTTCACTGCCTCCCGTCGCTTACTGTCAGCACAGGAGTGGCACTGGTCTTAAGAAAATGGAAGCAACCCTGAAAATACTTGTTAGCCACGTCACTGTGCCTCCTGTTTATACTCCTGCAGCAGCCTTTTCCTTACTAATGTGAAAGAGCCCAGAATCACAGGATTTTATTTACACTAGGTGTTCTTAGAGAATTAGGATGTGTGTAGTTAGCACAATCTTCCCTGCCAATAGGAACAGCATTTTGTGAAGATTGCTCACTTGTACAAGTTGGTCAGAAAATGTAAGTGGAACATTGAGGCCTGAGCTGGCACTTAGCCACATGAACACTACCTGACTGATTCCTTGATACTGTGACACTGCTGTTGGTGCTCAGCAGTGAGAAAGCCATTCAGAGAGGACATGGCAGCAACCTGTGGCCTTCAGAGGCTAATATGGGAATGATAACATGTAAAGAACCAAAAGAATACATCCACGGCCTTACGGACAGTTTCTAAATGCAAACACTGGGTCATGATTCTGATCTAAAATTTAATACTGATAATGTTGAAGGCACAGTGAGGATGTGTCTGATGAAGTCTGTCCAGGAAAGTAGTGAGATGAAGGCTGCTGTGGGACAGGCTCCCCAGCTCAGTTAGGTTCATCATTTGAGACAAGAAACCAGGCCTGCATCAGCTAGCTGGCAGAAATCCCGGCCCAGAAACTGCTTTAGTGCTTGTGTTCCGATGGTTTCCAAAACAGTACTACGTAAAAGCAGAAAATATTCTATCATTTTGAGTTACCACATTTTTAGGCTAATAAGGCTTCAGGCATAGATATTAAAGTTTTCCCAAGATGTAAAAGATAGCAGAGAATCAGAACTCTGCACTATCTATTCCAGCTCCCTCGAACACGGTCTTCCTCCACAGGCAGTCGGAGTTTTGTTTTGTTTTTTGATTGAGGAGCTGATTGCAGGTTATAAGAAAAGTTCTTTGATCTTCCACTGTTTTCAAGGAGATGTATACACTGCAAGTTGCTCACTGTTAAAAACAAATACCAGATATTCAGGTTATTAATTTTAATGCTGAAGAGAAGAATTCATTGGTGGTGAGGAAAAAGGATTTAGTTTGAGCTATCCCTGGAATGATGGGCTAGTTTACTATAGAAGCAGGATGACTTATTAATCTTGCATTTTCTATAATCTCAAAGATATGGGAAATCTTTTCAAGGCACAAATTTGGGAGAGAGCAGGGGTTTGAGCTGGGACTGGAACCCAGGTCTTCAGTCTGCCTGGAATAACTAATATATCTTTCTGTGTTCTCTATCACATAACAACATATAACATAAACATATAACACATCTTTTAACTCTCTTGTTCCACATACTTTGCAGCAGTCCATTCCAGAAAGTAAGTTTGTTCGAAAACTGTCAGATCCTCAAGATGATAGACTGATAGAATATCAAACTTAAAATGGATTTCTGAGGTCTTTTTATGACCTGAATTAACAAATTTATAGGCTGCCATAGACAGAAAACATTAGTGATGTACTTTTAACAAATGAGGGATACTGAGGCTCCAAATGGTTGAGAGACCTTGCTGAAGACACTGCTATAGTTTGCTTCTTTCTGTGGAGCATGTAAACAAAACATTAAAGGTTGAGTAGTTTTAAAAAGTAACAAACATATATGTCTTAATTTTTCTTTCCTGGTTCAACAAAATTATTTTAAAGTAACTGTTTTTGAAACTTGGGCATGTTTTTGGCTTCACTGTATCTTGAATTGGGTTGTGTACCCCTCTGCAGGTGGGCAGGAATATACTGGATTCATACAGAGGATGCCATTACTAATAATCACTTGAGTTGTGGTTATTCCATTCACTGAAATGGAATTTTAAAGGGAATTCTTTTTTTTAAAGAGATGGGCCAGGCATGTGTGTATCAATAAAAGTCTTTGCTGATACTCTTGGTGGGCAGTGTGCAGGGCAGATGAAGACTGACGTGAGCAGGGATTGTTTCACTGTCTCCCAAATGCATGTAGAGAAACGGTGCAAGGAGGCTGTCATTTTACTATATCCATGTCACTTTGTTTCTTCCTTTTTATTACTATTTTATTCATTTATTTAAGACTGAGTCTTGCTCTGTTACCTGGGCTAGAGTGCAGCGTCATTATTATAGCTCATGGCAACCTCAAAACTCCTGGACTCAAGTGATCCTCCTGTCTCAGCCTCCTGACTGGGACTACAGGCATGTACGATCACGTCTGGCTAATTTTTCTATTTTTTTGTAGCGACAGAGTCTTTCTCTTTCTTGCTCAGGCTGGTTTCAAACTCCTGGCCTCAAGTGGTCCTCCCACTTCTGCCTCCCAAAGTGCTAGGATTACAGGCATAAGCCACTGCACCTGGCCTGTTTCTTCCTTTTTAAATAGTACAGGTACTATTAAAGACTTGGGAGGGCGGTCTCCCCAAGTTGGAGGGTAGGAGCAACAATAATTCATTTATCAAATATTTGAGCATATATAACATGTCAAGTAGTTTTCTAAAACTGAATAAAACTTACCAAAATCAGAAAGTCCTTAACCCTATGGAATTCTCAAGGCAAAAAATGAAATGAAAAAGTTTTTCATTCAAGCTAAAGACGAAAGTTAATGCTCTCTGTTGGTTCAATTTGAGTCCACATCTCCTGTGTGTGTCCCAGTCGTGCCCATCTCATAGAAATTACTACAATCACAGACATGGCGTCTGTAACACCATGAGGCTTCCACTAAACTGGACCTAGCAGCTCTGTCTGACCAGCTTTATTAACTGGTTAATGCGTAATGGGTGGGGTTGGACCTAACAAAACCTTGTGTCCCTCTTAGTTTGGAGTTAGGAAAAGATTCTCTTTATTTTGTCCTTATGCAATTTCAAACCTTTCAAACTAGTCAGAAATACATGTAGGACAAACAAGTTGCTTGGTTCATAAGAAGTGCTAAAAAACCATTAAGTATTTCTTTGAATTTTTTTACTCTGTCCCCGCCAAGTCCCTAAACTAAAAACCTTTTTATGCCGCTAAACACCTTCATTTTTAAAGATCCATGGTAGTCCTTGATTTCTTTTTTTCTTAAGACAAAGTGAAAAATGATCTGATTACTTAATTTATACTAGTATTTGATTATCAAAATGCCACTTCTGTAGTAGTTATATCTGATAGTTCTGTTTTTGAAACTGTTCTTCAATTCACTCAAGTATAATGAAAGATTCCCCACCCCCCATAGAACTTTGGGCCTTAATTCCTTTGAAAGTTTCTAACCCACTCACTACTCCCTGATCAGCCTGCCTGTATGACATGAGTTGCCCAACTCTAGTTAAAGATTTGGCAGTAATTACTCTGTCCCCCACCTCCAGCTTTTTCTCCCCATCAAAAACTAAATGAATGTTAAAGTTCATGCTGACAGTCATTGTTCGCCTTCCCAGCTGCACTCTGTTCCTGCAGGAGGGCTGTGTGGATGAGGGAGGGCAGGGGCAGCGTGTTGCCATAGCCACCCACGAGCAACACCGGACCTGGCATTAGCTGCTGACAGCACTGAACTTATCACCCATATTAAATGCTGGCGTGAATGAAGAAGCCTAAGTAAAACACTCCTGTCTTGTGGTTGAAAAGAAAGTTCCCTGAGCTTCTCCTACATGAGTGAAAGTACACAGTTGATCCTGAGCTGGACATGGTATCAGTGTCCTGTTCATGGTGTTCTTCCCATCTCGGGGAAAGAGATGGAGGACCTTAATGTGACACCAAAATGGAAAAAGGGTTCCCAGAGTATTCGGTGAAGAAGGACAGCATTTACACTTTTCCTTCATGTGAACAAGTATGTAAAAGTGATAGTAATAGCTCCCACTGATAGCTTATACCAGAGGTGACGTTAATAATAATAATAGCTTTTGGTTGTGTATATAATTTGCCTCTGATGGAGACAGCTGTTGACTGCAGTAATGATCCCATGAAAGGAGGATACAAAACACATGCAGGCCTGAAATAACATGACCACTGGAAAACCCTGGCCATCCCTGTTCTGGATGAAACAAAATGGAAAACACTTCCCCATATTCTCCCACTTCTCTAGTAGTTCTATCGGACAGTTCTGTTTTTGAAACTATTCTTCAATTCACTCAAACATAATGAAAGTTTTTTTTTTTCCCCTGCCCTGCTTTGCCAGTGCAGTGGCTGCCTTACCTGAATTGAGACGCAGCACAGAGGGGGCTTTTGCAGATCTTGGGGGATGATGTACTTTCCCTTCTTGAGAACAACCTGAAATTAACCAACTGTCATTTATCTTTGACCAGTGACAGCTGTGGCCTGACCAAGTTTTAAATTCCTTATTAAGGTAAAGGCTTGAGCGTGCAGGTGTCTGCCGAGATAAATTAGGTATGGTGTGGAACCACGCAGGCCCAGAGCAGAGTCCTGTGATTTTGCTGCCTGGACAGCTCACTTTTTTTCTGCTGGGGAGCTAGTCAGGCTTGTTCTCTATTTTATTTGGATGGGCTCATTCCAGAGATAAAAATGTTTCAATTCACACCAGTTAATCTGCTGAACAAGTATTTACTATAGTGCTTGGGTCTGGGGCATTCCCACAGAAGGGCAACCCTGTACTCTGCTAGCACAGGAAGGGTCAAAGTGAGGCAGGCAGAGTCTAGCCAGGTCTAGACTCCCCAGTGGGCGAAGCAGAGGTGTGGAGAGGTCTAATGGTGAGGCTTTCAGTAATGGAGCCCAGTGGAGAATCTCTTGGCTGGAATGCTCTCGGGGCTCAGATGCCAGAATGCCTCACAAAACTAGGATTCTGACCCAGGACTGGTGGAAGGGAGGCACTAAATGGTACTGAGAATTCTCTTGATGCTTGAAAGCAGAATAAGAAAGTTTGTATCTTAATGGAGGTTTGTGCAGTATAATTAAGCCCCATCTCAGACTCTGCTTTGGCACTCTCTGGGGTGCCTGTTATAAACTACAAAGTGCCCAGAGGATAATTACCGTAGATTTGCTTGAGCACCGAGTGCTTGGTGGACTTTGTGCCTGAGGTGCCCTTGGATGGACTCTTGGGGGCCCTGCTTACTGCGATGGTCTTTGGGAGCTTTAGTTCCAGTTCCTTCCTCCAAACCTGGAGGAGCAACACTGTACATTCTCGGTTCCATCTGTCCACGTTGCCAGCTCCAAGCCGCTTCATATGCAGAAGGTAGGACAGGTGCTTCCTGAGCTGGTAGCTGGTGGGGTCAGAGCAGAGCAAAGGCTTTGAGATCACAATACTGAGAAAACTAAATTTCCTTAAGGTTCCCAGAAGTTATGGGAATAGTATTTGCTGAACTAGGAGGTTCATTAAACTTCCCATTCCTAATATTAGTGGCAGCATGTCGAATGTTGAATTCTGTCTTTTTCCATCATCAAATACTTCCTGAACTAGGGCTCAGATGAGTCTTTGCCCTCACGGAGCTCACACAGTAGTGGGACAGGCGGATGTGTAACAAGTGCAGTATGAGAAGTACTGTCCAAGGGCAAGGACCTCTAGCAGGTGTGGGGACAGATGCAGGACTGACAGTTTGTGGTGGTTCGGTAAGGCTTTACAGGCTAATATCTGCACTGGATTTGAAAGGATGCATAGGAGCTCACCAGGCAGAGAAGTGCATTCTACACAGCAGAATTGGCACAAACAGAGACGTGGGCATTTGTGCAAGAAAGTCAGTATTGCCGTGTGGCGGAAGCATTGTGTATTTGGCGAGGGAAGGAGGCTACATTTGTTGAGGGCCTGCTATATACCAGGTACTTTCCCTGTGAAGCAGAAGGTCACACAGCTTGAGCTGGGAGAAACCAGCATTCAAATCCAGTGCTGTCTGGCCCAACAGCCAAACACCGCTGAGGACTTTGGTCTGCATTCTGCACGTGATGGGACCCACCAAGTATTTTAAGAAGACGGGCAAAGAAAGGTAAGAGTTGTGCTTTCCTAAGACCATTCTGCTAGAGGGTGGGGCTTGGAGTGGGAGAGGGACAGGGGGACGATGGCTGTGTTTACATCTAGGATTTACTTGGTGCTTACTATTGAACACAACTGTTTTGAAGCCTCCAAAGGAAAGCTGCATCAGTGTTCAGTGTCTGCAGCTGTATTT
Source organism: Avahi laniger (assembly GCA_963575035.1). NCBI lineage: Eukaryota > Metazoa > Chordata > Mammalia > Primates > Indriidae > Avahi > Avahi laniger. The sequence continues at coordinate 14,660 of CAUYSK010022200.1, read as the reverse complement.
ACTCCTGGTGAGCCTATAGGTAGCTGTAGAGACCGACCAGCGCCATCCCTGATTTTATAATACACTAAATGGGAATTGTTGTCCTGAGTCTGCTAAAAGCTCCTTGCAGTGCATGGTGTGGCCTCTCCCCAAAGGCTGGTTCCAGTCACCCTGTATGTTCCTTCTGTTTCCTGGAGAGTGACACACCACAGCATCCCTCTACTACAACATGTACCGCATTTCCAAAAAGCGAGGGTGATGAGGCACTGCTGCCCCATAATTTAGTTTCTCCTGTTTGAGATGCCCCCTGTCTTCCCTCTGCTCTTATGGGCAGAGAGTTCACGGGGAAGCCCAGGTATTGGCCAAAGCTTTTAGTAGTTTCAGCTGTCAGTGGGCACAGCTTCCACCGAATCAGCTCTGGTACTGAGACTGCGTCCAGGGGACACAGTGGTCCTCGTGGTGACACTAACAGCCATTCTCCTGTTCCCAAGGAGAACACACACTCCCTGGCTTGCTGAGAATCTTCACTTGTCCACTAGTTCCTTTCCGCCAGGGCTCTCTCATGGCTCAGCCTACCCTTGCTTACCCCCAGAACATGCTGGAGAAGCGCTGCCAGGAAGGCAGCTTTCGCTTGTTCAGGTGAAGCTGAAGGGCTTTGCACAGCAACCGCCTTAACCATGGCAACCTTCCAGCCCAGCTTGTGCAGCATCTGGTTTCAGTCTTTACAACAGTCCAGTTCTTAACTGGTAATAAGACTCACACTTAATGTTAAGACCAGGTTTCATTTTTTCAGTGCCCAAGGCTGGGTCTGCCCACCCCTCCCTGCTTACTTTCTAGCTCCCTTTCTCCACCCTCGGCACGCCCCTGGAACTACAGCCTGCATTTACTGAGCACTTAGGTGTCAAGCCCTGTCCGCTATCCCTCCCCTCCTGCTCCTTAGGTTTGGTGTCAGGCACACTGTTCCAGGACAACACTTTAGACTCCTGTAGTTAAAATGGAAAATGTAGTTAAACTATAACAGAATCAGTGAAAGTATTTTTACTGTCACCAAACGTGGCTTTCCACAATGTGCAGCATCCCACGAGCTGTCTGGGAGTGGATGTCCCCAGGCCTCAGAATTGCACAATGGCACAGCCAGAGGGGCCTGCAGTGCTGCCTTTGCAGGTGGGTATGTTAGACCACGAGCCCACTGTTCTTGCGGGGGATGACTGAAGGCTCACTGGCTCCTATGGACACTCACTGACAGCACCTGTCAGCTTCCGACTCTTCAAAGGAGTCAAAGAACAGACGGGCAGAAGGAGACATTGCAGCTAGGGAACAGCTGTAGGGCCCGACGTGATCAACGTTGCTGGCTTGCTCAGATCCCAGGTTTCAGCCAAAAGACTTAACAAAAGTTCCTCTGGACGGCAGCCAGCGCGTGTCCTGGCATAACTCCTTAAGGAAGGGGAGCAATGGCCACTTCCATCTGTGGCTCCAGAGGCATGTCTCGGCTCACAGCCAGTGTGGCACTTACTAGCTCTGTAACACAGGGAGGTTGGTTAACTTCTCTGTGCCCCAGTGTCCTTATCTGTGGAATGAGAGTAACAGCAATACCTGCCTCTCAGGGTTATTGTGGCAATTAAATGATTTAATAATGTATGTAAAACTACTTCGAACAGTTTCTGGCACAAGCACCCAATAAATGCTAAGTACCCGTATTAACAGTGGTAGTAACAACATTGCCCTGCTCCTGATGGCTGCCTCGCATGTGTGAGCACCATCCGGCCTGTTCTCAGGCCCGCCTCCACCTGTGTCATCTTGACCACGGCAAAGACTAACTTCACTAATAATGTAAGAGAAGGTCGTTGGATTCGACTCAAAAGTTCAAGTGCTGGATCTGCGCCACAAGGACAAGTCATTTTTCCTCTCTTGTCTGAAAAATGGGGATAGTGATCGCTGTCTTGCTGGATTCCTGATGGGGCTGGGAGATCCAATGGGATCAGGCACGAGAGAGGACTTTGTCAGTGGCTGAGAGCTTGAACAGACACAAGGACACAGGGGTCGGGGATCGCAGCTTTACAGCAAAGGCTGGGCAATTACTAATCAGATCGCGTGGCTCTGGGTTAGGTAGTCTTTGGCGTGATATACTCCCTGAGGCCTCTCCCTGGACCTCCAAAGGATCTACCTTGCTTTCTCTTCTCTGCCAGTGTCAGTGTTCTCTCAGTCTCTTTTTTCGTTTTCTCCTGATGGGCCTTGATACTCGGCATGCCTGGGCTCACAGTGATTCACTTGCCTTGTCCCCTGTCAGTCTGCCTCTCCCCAGTGATAGAGGCCACATAACTCTGTCCTGTCAGCCACGGGTTTGGCCTTTCCCTGGGTACCATCATCAGTGTCAGCCCTAATCTAGATTTAGGCCCTAGTAAGCCTACAGCATGAAGGAGATTATGAGATATGTGAAAACTGGTAGCAAAGGACTCCTCTCATCTTCCCTTAATTACTCCCTAGAGGTATTTGTCTCTACCATACATGGTCAGTCTTTTATGACAGCCTCCACCCCACTCCCAGCACCTGCTCCATGTTTTGAGCTCAGACAGCCTTATGTAATAAATTTTGGTCAACTCAATCCATTATATACAGGTTTTGGTTTAGGTATTTTTTTTTTTTTTAATTTTTATTTTAAAGACGGGGTCTCACTCTTGCTCAGGCTGGTCTCCAACTCCTGAGCTCAAAGGATCTGCCCACCTCGGCCTCCCACAGTGCTAAGATTACAGACATGAGCCACCACACCCGGCCTGGTTTAGATATTTGGAATATGACTAATTCCTGGGTACTAAAGACATAAAAAGAAGAAAAATAAAATATCTTCTGTGTGTAGTACTTTACAAATTATGAAGCATGCACTGTTATCTCATTTTAACAACCTGTCATATAAACAGGACTGGTGCAACAAGGATTAAATCTGTTTTATAGATGAGGAAACTGGGGGTGAGAGAGGCCAAGTGATTTGCCCAAAGTCACATAACCTGTTAGAGCTTCACCTGAACCTCAGGCTTCATGGTTACAAACCCAGTGCTTTTTCCTTTACATCAGTGGTCCCCAACCTTTTTGGCACCAGGGACCAGTTTCATGGAAGAAAATTTTTCCACGGACTGCAGGGGGTGGTTTCAGGATGATTCAAGCACATTCCATTTATTGGGCAGTAAAACCTCTCTGCTAATGATAATCTTTATATGCAGCCATTCCCAAGCACTAGCATCACCACCTCAGCTCCACCTCAGATCATCAGGCATTAGATTCTCATAAGGAGTGTGCAACATGGATCCCTCACACATGCAGTTTACAGTAGGGTTGCACACTCCTTATGAGAATCTAATGCCGCTGCTGATCTGACAGGAGGCAGAGGTCAGATGGTGATGCCAGCGATGGGGACTGATGGTAAATACAGATGAAGCTGCCCTCGCTTGCCCGCTGCTCACCTCCAGCTGTAAGGCCCAGTTCCTAACAGGCCACAGACTGGTACTGGTCCACGGCCCACGGTTGGGGATCACAGCTTTACACCATGCTATCCTGGATACTTTCCCATCTTTCTGGGCAAAAGCATCTTCCAAGTAGCTCGTACAATGTAAATTACTAATATTAAGATCCATACATGTGTGAATTTCATGAGCAGGCTCCATGAAATTGGCCTTGTCATGCCACCATATACAATTCACTGGGAAAACATCAAAGGGCACAGGTGTCATGCCAGGGGTATCAGGAACAACCAAAGAACCAAAGATGATACAGCACCTCATTTTCCTACCTTCGCCAGGCACGCTGGATGACTGCTGCTGCCTTGTTCTTTTTGCGAAACAGCTCTTTCCTACTTCTTTCTCTCTGGATTACCTGCAGTCGGAGCTCTACAGGGAGGAGGTCAATATTCGCATTCTGCCAGGAGGGGGGACCAGGTGCCGGATCAGTCTCCTGAGATACCTGAACGTCCTCATAAAGGATAGATGTCCCCATCGTCCTGGCTGCTGACCTCAATTCCTCTGTGCTGTGTGGTACTTCTGAACAGACCCCTCCTGTGAGCTTGGCCTGTGTCACTTTGCTTCTTGGTGTGCGATGGTGGAGAGGATTCTGCCCAGCATGGACCATCTCTCCCCTGGCACTGCCGGGCCGGCTGGAACCAGCCGGGGAGCACCTTCCTCCTTTGAGCTCTTGAATGCGCCTTTTCTGGGGGGCACATTTGGCTGTGGGTGCTGTGTCATGCCACCTCCTGGGCTTCCAGTGGCTGTCCTGCTGTGGGAGGCTTGTACCTGCCGGATGGGGGTGCTCTCCTTTCTCATCAGGCCTAGCCCCCCTAATGCAGGGGGGCTGCTTCAAGAAGCCTTTCCCCTTGTCACACCGCTGATCACCAGCTGTCTCACCTCTGGACTTCTCAACAGAGGGGACTCCTGGATGCCTGTTTCCATCACTGCCTTCATTGGGTCTGAAGTGGACACAGGCAGATTGGCCTTTAGAATGTTCTCTGGATGTTTCTTGGGGAAACAAAGAAAAAGCAGAAGAATATTTATTTTCTCAAACTTGCACAGTAGGACATTTTGTTCACGTAAAATATTCAGGCTTAGTCTATAGTATCACATGACAGTGGCAATTAACCTAAAAGCCTTTCGCTATGAGTATCTAGAAATGCTGACTAAAATACAATGGACATCCTTTTAAAAGCACCATCATGGCCGGGCGCGGTGGCTCACGCCTGTAATCCTAGCACTCTGGGAGGCCGAGGCAGGCGGATTGTTTGAGCTCAGGAGTTCGAGACCAGCCTAAGCAAGAGCGAGACCCCGTCTCTACCAAAAATAGAAAGAAATTAATTGGACAGCTAAAAATATATACAAAAAATTAGCTGGGCATGGTGGCGCATGCCTGTAGTCCCAGCTACTTGGGAGGCTGAGGCAGTAGGATTGCTTGAGCCCAGGAGTCTGAGGTTGCTGTGAGCTAGGCTAACGCCATGGCACTCACTCTAGCTTGGGCAACAAAGTGAGACTCTGTCTCAAAAAAAAAAAAAAAAAAGCACCATCATGCTTTTAAGAAAATAAAGAAACTATCTGGAGGCCAAAAACAAAGAGAAAACTGAAAATTAAAGCAATATGTATGTGAGCTAATCCAACAACTTTTTAGGCATAGAGTAGTATTTGAGTGGGCAATGGATGGTCTTATTAAATATCTGGTTGTGTTTTAACATCCAAATAAGAACAGAAAATGAGGCCTTGTAGGCAAAAAGTTAACTGGACCCAAGACTCTACATCAAGCCAGGATTCTTCAAGGGACATATCTTTGGAAAATGATAATCTAGACAAAAAATCTGCTTTCCAGCACTGGGAGATGACAAGGAAGTTCATCTCAGCCTGGTTCTGGATGGGGTATAGAGTCTCTCACAGTGATCTTTCTAAAGATTATGTCTCCTTCCATCTCCCTATTGAAATAATGAGGTTAATTATAATAACAGTTTACATTTACAGAGTGCTTTGGGCACTGTCCTTAAATCTTTACATGGGCTATTTCATTGAGGTTCACAATTTTCTAAGGCAGGCATTATTATCTCTTTTTTTATAAATAAAGAAATTGAGGCCTGGAGAGGTTAAGTAACTTGCTCAAGATTGCACAACTAGTAAGTGGTAAAATCTAAATATGAACTTAGGCTGTGTGATTCCAAAACTTGTGTATTTAACCAATATGCTTTGCACACATTATAAACAACAAAAAGGAAGAATTATTATAAGGGAGAAGAAAAAAATCAGTTGACTTGCTAAGAGACCTTGGAGAAGTCCCCCTTTCCGGGCCTCAGTTTCTTGACTTGTTTTGAGGAGGCTGCATTAGGTGCTCTCTAAAGACCTCAAGCTTTAATATTCTCTATGAGATAGAATGAGAGAGAAAAAGAAAGGGTCAGTATTTTCTGTCTCTGGGTTCTTGCTGGGGTGTTCATCGAGTCGACACTGCCTGATCACTGATCAGTTGAAAGCTCTAACTCTTCTTTATGTGGTCAAACACAAAGTGGCTTGTGGTGTCCTTTGCCCAAAGATGCTGGGGTTTCCTAAGGATACCATGCTAGTGAGGCTCTATGGTCAGTCATGATTCCTAGAAGTGCCTCCCTATTTTCCGGCTCTTGGGCAGGTGAATGAGGAAAAGGCTTCCCACAAAACTGGAGCTCCCTTTCCTTACATCTAAAGCAGTCTCACTGGCCTCCTTTCTTTCAGTTGTCCCCAAACTCTGGATGCTCAGCTTCTGTTTCCATATTAGAATCTGACTCTTCACAAAGGTCTCTTATTCAGGACACCACTTCCCACCCTCAAATGAGTGAGAAGCTCCCCTGTCTCAGAGTTGTTCTAGAACAATAACCTACAAAATTTTTTGACAATGTCCTATACCAAGACATAAATCTTACATTGTGGTACAATTTACTCATATGCGTGCATGGGCGCACACACATGTATATATACGTAGATATAATTGTAACAGAGCGTACTACTCTTATAATGTACAATGTACTTTGGTATTTTCTTTTGTAGTCTATACCATAAAAAATATTCTGGTTAAAGCCACTAAATTCATTTGATGAGCCACACATAGCTTGAAAATCATTGTAAAATCATGCACTAGGATCACCTTGAGGAGGTCTTATTACTATCAGAGTAACTAAAGGAAAAAAGGACTGGTTATTAGACACTGAAAAAGCATGGATTTTTTAGAATGTGAGGCTACTCCATTAGAATGTGATCATGTCCACAGTAGATCTGACTGCCTTGCAGTGTAACCTGTCTCAGGGTGTTTTATAATAAGGCTAACATGAACCACAACACCTTGTGTAGCTGTAAGAAGTCTGAAGTTACTAGGCTCCCCTTCTCTCTGTTAGGTAGAGCACTGAATTAGGGGAATTATTAGCATTGCACATTTGAAGTTACAGTGATTATATGTAATTCTTGGGGTACAGAGTAAACGCCAAGTCAATCTAACCTCTAATGGGTGATTTCTAAGAGAATTCAGGTCAAGAATATTTACCTATATACCCAATGTGTGCTCACTGCTGTAGGAAAGAAGCTGATAGTATGGTCCTTAGCCTTAATTGATAATTCAGTATAGCTGGCACATAGTGTGGGCTCAAAAATATATCTGTGGGATGAATATATACATAAATGATTTAGTGAATTGTGCAGATGCAAATCTTTGCCATAAAATGGTATTCTGTTAAAGAAAACATGAGTATACCCAATAAATACTTTTCATCTTGTGGTTAATGAGCTGTCTTTCATCTGTGAATCTCCAGCACCTAGCTAGTACCATGTAACTATAAATTCAACAAATACTTTCTTATGCACCAGACACCTGCAAGGTGCTAGAGATACAGAAGAGATGCATTGCCTCTCATGATAGATTAATTGCCAAAGATTCCTCCTATCCTAATATGTACATACTTTTGTAATGTAATATTGCCACATCTTCCATCCGGAGGTGGAGTCTATTTCTCTACTTCCTTAAATCTGGGCTGCCATTGCAACTTGCTCTGATTAAAAGAATATGGTGGAAGTGATATCAAAGTTCTGGAGTCCAGGCCTCAAGATGCCTTGCAGCCTCTGCCTTTTCTCTCTTAGAGCACTGCTCTGAGAACAATATGTGAGGAAGATGGCCTACTGGAGAATGCAAGGCCACACAGAGGAGAACGGAGGCACCTCAGCCAACAGACAGCACCACTTGCCAGACATATAAAGCAGGCCATTTAGGGCTTTCCAGCCCAGTCAGCCTTCTAGCAGCCACACAAGCCCAGGTCACCCAGCAGAGGAACTGCCTAGCCAACTCACAAGAACTGTGAGAAATAAACTGTTATTGTTTTAAGCTACTTACTTTTGAGAGTAGTTTGTTATGTCACAAGACATAGCCAACACAGAAACTGATAACTAAAAAAGAGAGGTGCTGTCCTAACAAAAATCTAAAACTTGTGGCATGACTTTGGGACTAGTTGGTGAACCACGAAGAGACTGTTGGTGAAGGTGGGAAGAGCAGAGAAGAAATTGCTGTTGGAGTCTACAGAAAGGTGAGCCTTGTTATTCAGTGACAGAATAACTGGCAAAATTGTCACCTGCAGTAACATAGAATACAGAAGATACCTAATGAACATGTGTATATGGCTCAGGAGATTTCCAGGTGGAATGCTGAAGAAAACAATTGCTTTCTAAGCTGCATATGACAAGGTATGAGGAGAAAGAAAGAAAATAAAGAACTAATTTGTAACCAGAATTTAGAGGAAGCATAAAGATCCAGGATGTGCTGGGTTAAAAAATAAAACTGTAAACATTTTTATTCTTTCTAGCCAGCAAAAGTCTCATTGTACGATATGGCCTCAGGACAAAAAAACCAAATCAGCAGTATGGCTGTATGACACCCTTTATTAAGAGCTCAAAAATATTTAAGGTGGTGCATAGTGGGCCCTCTGAACTACACAAAAGAATTTCTAAGAATTTCGAGGACATTTTCCCACAGAAGTCTGAGTCACTCAAATTAAAGAAAAGTTTGTTTGAAAAATAATTATGGATGTGCTTTTTGGAACATGGAATGAACCCAGTTGGATTCACAGGAAACCTGGGAGTTTTTTGAGATAATTGTATCACTGACAGTATCTCGAGCCTGAATTGGTGAGGCTTTTGAAACAAAAAGAAGACTCTGGGTCCCCAGTGTACTACAGTTAGGAACAGATGAAGAAAGCTACTCGGCTGCAAACAGGACCCATTTCTCATGGAAAAGGAAGGACTTCTCAGAGAGCAGAGCCAAGAATCCAGGTGGCAGAACCAAGAGCCAGGGAGAACAATAGAATAGGAAGCCACACAGGAGTAAAATGAGAGGCCCCAAGCAAGGAACATTCCATATCTCAGAGTAGGGGCCCTGGCAATGTGTGACCAGCTGGCTTTCAGAATTGCTATGTGCCTCCTAATAACACCCCTTTTTGGAACAGGAGCGTCTACTGTGGTTATTCCGTTTCTGTCTCACACTCCTTGCTGAATGCGTGGGGGTTGACAATGTATCTTTTTGGTTGAGTGGTCTCTGAATCAGATAAAGTCCCACCTGGGGAACCTGAACCACATCTGGACCTGATACAGGTCTCAAGATCCTAGACTTCAAGCATGATGTGATAATTGTGATGAGATTTTGGGGCCCTGAGATAGGGGTAAGAATATCTTGCATGTGGGAGGAATATGAATAATCTGTGACCAAATAGGAACTATGATAGATTGTTTAGCAGCCAAAAATTACTCCCATTCTAGTATGCACAAAGGTGGAATCTATTTCTCCAAATCATTTAGTCTGGAATGGTCTTATAATTTGCTTTTGATCAATAGAATGTACAAATTCTAGAGCCTGTTTCTCAAGAGGTCTTGTAGCTTCTGCCTTTGCTTTCTGACAGTGCTGTCCTGGGACCACTCTTTAACGCAGCCAGTCTAGTCTACTGGAGGATGCAAGGCCTTGTAAAGCAGAGTCAGGGAATCCCAGCTGACAGCTAGGATCAACTACTAGACCTTCAAGTCAGTCTGCCTTAGACCGTGCAATTCAACTGACTTTCCACCAGAATATAGCCACATGGGTGAAACCTGCAGAGAGACAGCCCAACCAAACCATAGAATCATGAGAAATAATACATTGTTGTTTTAAGCCACTTGGTTTTTATGTGTTTTATTATTATATGGCAGTAGATAACTGAAACAACCCTGCTCTTTATAGATCTTGCAATCTAGCGGAAAAAATAAAGTCAACCAGTAAGAACAGTAAAAGGTTATGATTTTTATAGTAGGGAAATGTAGGAGAGGTATTGGAGCATATAGCAGGAAAATGTAGCATCATTTAGTGGGGAGATATGGCTGTACAGAAGAAGTAACATTCACCCTGAGATCTGAGAAATAAAGTATAGGAAATGTCACCTGCAAAGGCCCCCACGCTAAGAAAGAATTCAAGGAAATTCAACATGGATGACACATGATGGGAGACTAATTAAAGCTGGTTGAAGGAATAAATGGATAAATATTTAACACAGCATCACAGTGTCCTTAAGAATCACATTGCTTGGGAGGCCGAGGCGGGCAGGTTGTTTGAGCTCAGGAGTTCAAACCCAGCCTGAGCAAGAGTGAGATCCCGTCTCTACTAAAATTAGAAAGAAATTAATTGTACAACTAAAAATATATAGAAAAAATTAGCCGGGCATGGTGGCACATGCCTGTAGTCCCAGCTACTTGGGAGGCTGAGGCAGGAGGATCGCTTGAGCCCAGGAGTTTGAGGTTGCTGTGAGCTAGAATGATGCCACGGCACTCTAGCCTGGACAACACAGTGAGACTCTGTCTCAAAAAAAAAAAAAAAGAATCACATTGCTGACACACTGTCGCTGTAAAGTAGATTATGGAATTACATTCCAAGGAATGTTTATGGTCATGTATGTATACTTTTTTGTAGTTGTTTTTGGCTAGATTAGCAGTATGGCTTAATAGTGATAGTTACTGAAGACCTACTGTGGGTCATGGGCTATAACAAGTACTCCATATTAATTATTTTATTTATATCCATAACTGCCTTGCAGGATAGAGAGTAGAACCCCTATTTTATAGCTAAAGAAATTAAGGTTCAGAGAGACAGACTGAATTGTCCAAACACTGAATTAAGTGATCATGAGATCCCAGTGACCCTTTCTGGGAGTCCACAAGGTCAAAACTATTGTCATGATAATACTAAGACATTATGTAGCTTTTTCACTGTGTTGGCATCTGCACTTAGATTTTGAGAGGGGTCCCACCATTCCCTAACTTATAAGAGTGGGCTCAATGTGCTTGAATTGCTTTGTGCAAATAATACAACTCATGCTGAACACCTGCTTTCCTTCTGGAAGTCTGGAATTTTGGCATATGCTAGGCAGAGGGTATCTATGAGATTGACTCCTGCTAAAAATCCTGGAGTTCTAAGTTCAAGTGAACTTTCCTGGTAGACAAAAGGTTGTCTAACTGGTAGTTACAATTTATTGCTGAAAGAATTAAGTGTGTTGTGTGTGACTCCATTAGAAGAGGACTCTTGGAAGCTTGTGCCTGGTTTCCTCTGGACTTGGCTTCATGCACCTTTTCCCTTTGCTGATTTTGCTTTGTGTCCTTTTGTTATAATAAATCATAGCTGTGAGTACAACCATATGCTGAGTCCTGGGATTCCTCCTAGCAAATTACCAAACCTGGGAGTGGTCACTGGAACCCCTGACACACTAAGTGAACTCCACATAGAATGAACTGCAAAATCGCATGCCAAGACACATCATATTAAACTTTTGAAAATTAAAGATAAAGAAAAAAAAATCTTGAAAGGAGTCAGAGAGAAATGCCATGATAGTCAGGAACGTTCTGAGGAACACTGATTTGAATGACAGGGGACTTCTCATTTGAAACCATGAAAGCCAGAAGGAAGTGGCCCAGTATTTTTCAAGTGCTAAAAGAAAAAGAACTGCCAGCTGTGAAAGAGGTACACTCAAAAACTATAAATCAATCAAGACAGAATGCTAAAAAATGTTGCAGTAACCCACAGAAAGGGAAGAAAAGAGAAGCAGAGGAAACAAATAGAAAACAAATCATAAAATGGCAGACTTAAATGCTAACATAATAATTACCTTAAATGTAAATGGTCTAAATATACCAATCAAAACAGCCCCACAGTCCATGGATTGTCATTAGATGGCAAAGGCAATACACCTACCATTTGGCTTTCTGGAGTTTGTTCCCTGCAAGTCTGAGGAGACATTCTGTTCCTTCTGGGGGCCCCTGCCTAGAGGCCCTCCTGGAGACCCTCTGCGGTCTCTTGGCTCAGGGCCCTGGGTCGTGTTGCCAGCAGGAGGCTGTTTGCTAGGGGCACAGCTCTGCCTGCTGGGCTCATCCTGGGTGCTGGGCAGACAGGTTAGGGCTGAGGGTCTGCAGGAATCTGGGCTCCACCTTCCTTTCTGCTGTTCTGCCTCTTTTCGCTTGTTTTCTTCCTCCCGTTTTCTGGAAGCAAAGGCAAAGAGGAAGAGGAAAAAATTAAATAAACGAGCATCACCTGTCAAGTGACCCTGAGTGAGGTTTAAATTTTAAGAGAAACTATCACATCATAGGAAATGTTTGGAAATTCATGTTTTCCAAAAGCAGTCTTTTCTCCAGCTAAAATAAAAACCGTCTCTTTTATATCAGGTTTTATTGCTCAAAAGATGTTGGAGCTGAAAAGAATATTATGGATCAATCTTTGCACTGTTAGACACACATGATAGATAACCAGGCAACTTTTTTGTGTAAAACATAACACATTCCCAACGGTGTGTGTGCCCCAAGCTTGTGTCTGATCCCTGGAGCTATCTGGAACTCCACACTTTATTCTGCATATCAGAATGCAACTGAGAATGACAGTCATAGGGATAACCTTGAATCTGATCTATTTATTTAAAAAGCCCATTGGCAAACCTTAACGATTATACAAAAACATTCACCATCCTGAACAGGAGCAAGACCTCATCTCTGCTAAAAATAGAAGAATTAGCCAGGCGCAGTGGCACAGACCTGTAGTCACCACTACTCAGGAGGCTGAGGCAGGAGGATCGCTTGACCCAGGAGTTAGAGGTTGCAGTAAGTTATGATGATGCCACTGCACTCTAGCCCAGGTGACAGAGCAAGAGCCTGTCTCAAAAAAAAAAAAAAACTTGCAAAGCACTGTGTAACTGATTAAAACACATCTGTGAGTTGCAGTGCTGCCACTGAGAGCTCTAGCTAAAGAGTCAAATCTATTCACTTTACAGATGAGGCCCAGAAGGTAGCATGATTTTCAAAAAGTCATACCTAAGTAGCTGGTAGCTAGGCTGGAACCCTTGGGTAGCAACAGAATAGAAGAGGGCTGGGCGGGAGAGGCCAGATCAACAGATAAGTAGCAGTGTGAGGCAGAGGGGTCAGAGGTAGCCCAGGCCCAGAGAAGGGTGAGGAGCTTAAAGATGAAGATGCTGGGTTAAGAGCAAGGTTTGTTTGACCAATGTCATCAATCTGTAGGGATGTCCAAGTGGAAGATACGAGGAAGAAAACCTAGTTTTTTTAGTCTCTCCTCTGCTGGACACTAAGGATATGGAAATCAGGACCCCAGAGGTCAGGTTCCTTGAGGAACCTTCTACCTATAAGTGGTCAGCTAGGAAAACAGACCTAACATATAATGGAAGAAATGTTATAATCATATGCTTGCACAGAGGAGGCAGTCATTAATTTTGTCTGGAGGAATTAAGAAGGTCCCAGCTGTTGATTCGTAAAGATGTATAGGAGTTTGCCAGGCGGATAGGTGGGAATGAGGATTTAAATCTGGGCAAAGGCAGGTGGTATATGGAAAAACCAGGTCTGTTTTGCTTCTTGTGATATTTGAACAGACCTTGCTATATAAAGCAGGTACCCAATATATATTTACTGCCCAGATGATTCACGGTTACAACTCAGGAAGAGAATTTGGTAGCCACCTAAAGGTTCAGTTTAAAGTAGAATGAGTAAGGATAAGGCACAGAGAACTCTGTGCTGGGAAGTATAAGGAGTTTTCTAGTCCTGCTTTGGCCAGTAACTACCAAATGACCTCAAGTGAGTCACTTTGCCATGAGAAATTCTGCTTCCCAGGTCTAACAGTTGTATCATAGCTCATAATCTTGACTTGATTTAGGGGTCTGTTTTGGAAACCACCTACCTTTCCCAAATTTAGAATTTCTTTTGTAAGGAGATGGAGGAGTGGTTTTATGGTAATAGCTGGCTGGCATCAGAGTCCCTCTTGTGGCAGGGGGTGGGGGACCTTGATTAGACAAACATTTTAATAAGCTTGGGGACAGGATTGAGGGCTGACAGGTGAGACCTTAAGGCCCAGCTGTTGACTGGCCCTGAGGCTCCAGAGAAAGGGCTGCTCTGCAGGAGACAAATTTGTTTGTAGCTCCTCACCTGGAGGGAGGAGATAAAAGAACAAGGGAGAGAGAAGGGAGGAGGAAGAAAGAGAAGACAAGAGACAGAGCAAGGGCCAGGGCAAAGGGAATCTCCCTGTGCTGAGGTAACAGAAAAGGTCTTCAGAGCTGTGCTCCTCACACGTTAATGGGCCAAATCACCTGGTTAGCTTGGTAATTACAAGTTCGGATTTGGCAAGTCTGGGGTAGGACTCAAGATTATACAGGTGTGGCTGGTCCTCTGACGATACCTTTGAGTAGCCAGGCTGAAGAGAACAGAAAAGTCTAATATGGACTGTCAACTACACCGTTATGGGATATGAAATGTATGATATGAAATGTGATTTTCTGGGATGACACCAACTTTTTGTAAGGTCTACCATGCTTGTAACATGCTTTTCTTTAGTGAGCAACCTGACAAGTATCAGACATGGATGGAAGCAAGAGTCGAGGTAGAGACCCTAAGCTTCCGAGCAGTCACAGAATTCAGACTTCCACAGACTATGGATCTCAAAGGACAGGAAAGACCCAGCTGATGGATATCAGAGTTACACTTTGATTTAAAACCTTGTCAACTCGTTAAATTCCCCCCTTTTTTTTTTTTTTGAGACAGAGTCTCACTCTCTTGCCTGGGGCGAGTGCCGTGGCATCAGCCTAGCTCACAGCAACCTCAAACTCCTGGGCTCCAGCAATCCTACTGTCTCAGCCTCCCAAGTAGCTGGGACTACAAGCA
>CAUYSK010022197.1:0-18800 GCA_963575035.1 Avahi laniger | reverse complement strand
GGGTCTCGCTCTTGCTCAGGCTGGTTTCGAACTCCTGAGCTCAAACAATCCGCCCGCCTTGGCCTCCCAGAGAGCTAGGATTACAGGCGTGAGTCACCGCGCCCGGCGAGACCTGTTTTTTTTGATCTTTGTTCTGTTTCTAATTTGCCAAAGGTCCTAAGGGGAGTTTTAGACTTCATAGACACACATTGTACTATGTGTACAATAATACTGTAATATACTACCAGAGTATATCATATAGTATATTCTATTGCATTTGTAATATTTTTATAAGACATCAAAGATATCATCTGAATTCATTCTTTCCTATACCTTCCACAGGATCTTCAAATTTCAGGTCAAGTTGGGCAATTTTAAAGCTGTATTAAAAAGGGAGGGGGCTACTAAGGTTTCCACTATAGATGCAAGAAAAATGTCCTCGAGCTTTCTGTCTGCCTGACTGTGGCAGCCAAGATTGAATGGAGGAATACAAGGAAGAAGAAAAAAAAAAGAAAAGAAAAAAGGGAGGGGGGTGACTGGCTGACCTTAAACATCTTGTCCCGCCCTGTTCTTTTACAGGTAAGAACACTAAGGGCCAGCAGGGTTGCTCAAGCCTGTAGTCCTAGCACTTTGGGAGGCTGAGGCGGGAGGATCGTTTGAGCCCAGGAGTTCAAAATCAGCCTGAGAAAGAGCAAGATCCCATTTCTTTAAAAAAAAAAAAAAAAATAGAAAAATTAGCTGGGTGTAGTGGCATGAGCCTATAGTCCCAGCTACTCAGGAAGCTGAGGCAGGAGGATCGCTTTAGCTCAAGAGCTGCAGTGAGCTATGATGATGCCAGTGCATTCTAGCCCAGGTGACAGAGCAAGATCCTGTCTTAAAAATATATACATATTGAGATCTATGAAGTCTTAAACTCCCCTTAGGACCGCTGGCAAGTTAGAAACTGAGCAAAGATTTAAAAAACCAGGTCTCTTGATTCCTGATATAATGCTGCTATTTCTTCTACCTAGACTCCTGAACAGTCCTTTGATCGCCTACTTTAAACCAAAGCTATGTGTTTTTTTGTTTTGTTTTTTTTTTTTGAGACAGAGTCTCACTGTGTTGCCCGGGCTAGAGTGAGTGCTGTGGCGTCAGCCTAGCTCACAGCAAACTTCAGACTCCTGGGCTCAAGCGATCCTATTGCCTCAGCCTCCCGAGTAGCTGGGACTACAGGCATGCGCCACCATGCCCAGCTAATTTTTTTCTATATATTTTTAGCTGTCCAATTAATTTCTTTCTATTTTTGGTAGAGACGGGGGTCTCCCTCTTGCTCAGGCTGGTCTCGAACTCCTGAGCTCAAACAATCCGCCCGCCTGGGCCTCCCAGAGAGCTAGGATTACAGGTGTGAGCCACCACGCCCGGCCCAAAGTTATGTGTTTTATACATTCTAAAATTACAAAAATGAAACTTAAGAACAATTAATGTTATAAAAGGAATCACTCATTCTATTCAAAATTCTGAAGTTTATTTACATGGATCTTGACAATGAGCTAAGCTAAAGAGTTAACATTCATAAAAAATACAAAGTATACTGGTATTTTATTTAACTAATACCTAGTCACACCCCTCAACACTAATTTATAATGAACATACTCTATTCTATAGAGCAGACTGATATTTTTTCAGCAGCTAATTTCCTGGCAAAAACATTTTGCTCTTGTGAATAAACAGAAATAAAATGAAATGTCAAACCTGTAAAGAAAAACAATGGCATGTAAAATGTTAGGATAAGAAAATTAGAAACCCAAATTAGAAAATCACTTGGATCTTCTTATGTATAATTCGGAGGACTCCTTTCCTTAGTGTGAAAGGGAGAATTGTGCAGAGTCACACGCCAGGACTGCAGCACGGAGAAATGGCTGATCCTAAGGCGGGGGCAGGAAATAGCCAAGACAAGCCTAGAGCACCTTTCAGTACCAGAAAGTGTTCAGAAAAAATAAAAAGGGAGGCATGTCAGATGAACTGTGAGTTCAACCTGAAAGAGCTCCCGTGGTCAAAGCTGGAACAATTTGTGTAAAATAAATAATGTAACTGTTTAGATTATAACTCAAAGTATAAAATAAATATACACAAGTTCATACTGATATAAGTAAGAGATTAAATAAACAATGGGGGAGAAGGAACAAATCTTCCTCACAGGAGAATTCCAAATAATATAAATAGACATCGCACCGCTCCAGGAGATGAAGGTTTATTCCCACCCCTTAAATGTGGGCTGGACTTAGGAACTCCAGACCAAAGAACTGGGTAAGGAAAGGGAAAACAGCCACTTTACAGTGGAGAAACCTAGCAGACGCACCGTAACACTTTGATGGCTGACACCACCGGGGATGTCATGTGGATGTTATATGTCCCTGATATGTGATGGGAAGGGCACTTCACCTGTGTGATATTTGTTCCCAAAACCTCAAACCCCAGTCTCAGCATGAGAAAAACATCAGGCAAAGCCAAATGAAGGCACATTCTACAAAGTACTGACTAGTGCTCTTCAAAACTGCCAAGATAACAAAAAACAAGAAAAGGCTGAGATATTGTTACAGACCAATGGAGATTCAGGAGACTCACGTTTAGTTAACGATAATATACCAAGGCTAATTTCTTAGTTTTGACAAAATGTACCAGATATTAACATCAGGGGAAACTGGGTAAAGAGTTCATAGGAATTCTCTATACTATCTTTGGAACTTGTCTATAAACTGAAAATTATTCCAAAATAATTATGTATTTTACAAAAAGACTAGGATTGGAGCCTTGATTCCATGATTTCTAGTCTTGTGACCTTGAACAAGTCACTTTTCTTAATATTATTCCCTGTGAACTGGTAATATTGGTATCTGTGCAGCCTACTTCATAGTTCTGCTGTGATGATCCAATGAATAACAGATGTGGATACAGATATACCTGTATATCTACAGATATACCTGTATGCATCAGATAAGAACAAGATGAGAAATCAAGGCAAACTCCTGAGTGTAAAGATCAGATTAGCTGGGTTGGGCACAGTGGCCATTGCCTGTAATCCCAGCTCTTTGGGAGGCTGAGGCGGGAGGACTGCTTGAGCCCAGGAGGTCAAAACCAGCCTGGGCAATAGCAAGACTCCATCTCTACAAAAAATTAAAAAATTAGCAGGGCACGGTGGTGTGCACCTGTATCCCCAGCTACTTGGGAGGCTGAGGCAGGACGATCACTTGAGCCCGGGAGTTGGAGGCTGTAGTTAGCTATGATGACGCCACTGCGCTCTACCCAGGGTGACAGAGCAAGATTCTGTCTCAAAAACAAAACAGAAAGAACAGATTAACCTCTATTGCTACACCACCTGCTCTGGCCTGCTGTATTTTCAGTCTATTTGAGTACTAGAAAAGAGACAGGGGCAAACTTACCCCACCAGTCTTCAATGACTTTCCCCCAACCTATCAGTTCAAATAATTACATGAAATATAATTCCTCTTGATCCACTGATACTTCTATACTTACAGTACTTGTTTAAAAAATCCACAATGAACAAACAAATGTAAATTATAGCATACTAACTCTTATAATCTAAAAAGGATATATGCATATAACTGAACTTTGAGTTCCCTAAAAAGTCACCACATCCCATTTACCCAAGGCCACTTCCTCCCCCTGGTACCCCACCCCTAATAACTAATACGCTACATTTCACCTAGGTATCTAATAAGTACTCACTGAATATACAATAGGGTGTTGGGGGATATTTTCTAAATTTATGGTTGCAGCATCAAATGAACGCTATTAGTGAACCCCAACTTGTTCTGAATAACTCAGTTTCTCTATCTGTAGAATGACAGGACTACAGTAGAAAATTTTCCAGTCCCTTCCAATTCTATTAAAGTTAGAAATATGCATTCAGTTATTTTTTAAAAACCATGCTGCACAGTTTACAGTAACAAATTTAAATACTCTACATTATTATTCATCCCCCTTCTAAAATATACACAAATTTTTGGAACAAAAGAAGAAACTGAGGTTGGGCGCGGTGGCTCATGCCTGTAATCTAGCAGTCTGGGAGGCCGAGGTGGGAGGATTGCTTGAGCTCAGGAGTTCGAGACCAGCCTGAGCAAGAGCGAGACCCTGTCTCTACCAAAAATAAAAAGAAATTAGCCAAACAACTAAAAATAGAAAAAATTAGCCAGGCAAGGTGGCACATGCCTGTAGTCCCAGCTACTTGGGAGGCTGAGGCAGGAGGATCGCTTGAGCCCAGGAGTTTGAGGTTGCTGTGAGCTAGGCTGATGCCATGGCACTCTAACCCAAGCAAGAGAGTGAGACTCTGTCTCAAAAAAAATAAAATGAAAATAAAAAAAGAAGAAACTGAAGCATACAACATTGCCTGGTTGACACTTTCGGACACTTCACAAAGGCTTTCTCTCAAGTCGGTGTTCAGGGAGTCTCTCTCATCTTCCAAGTTCAGGGAACCCCTGAAGATAAATCACCTGATTAACAGAATTGCCTGAAATCGAGAGCACTGGGGCTGCAGAGAAGTAACCTCTATTTTCTCTTTCTTTAGGATCACAAGATTTCATGTCACTATGAGAAGCAGAAGAGAAGAGGAGTCTTGCTTAGCTAAAGGAAAGAGGGTGGAGAAGGCAACAGGGAAGGCGGGTGTGGCTCTCGGTGCACTTCCAGGGCCTAATCCTGCCAAACCTTACCAACATCTGCCCGCTGGAGGCTGGCTGCTGCGCTCAACACAGCGGCTCCTAAGCAATGAAGTTTCAACTCCAGGCATTAAACGTGACGAACTCTTTTGCATTCAAAGGTTTCAAAACCTTTATTTTTTTCTTAAACTTACTTTCCTTAGACTGCAACCGAGAGACTGACTGGGGAGAGACAGCAAAAAAAACTCCCAGCACATTCCCACATGGACGCAGCAGATCACTTCCTGGACACCTACTATGAGCTCAATGGATAAAAGAGAAAGACAGCTTTTTTCCAGAGTTTTCGATCAAGGTGGGAAAATGAGCCAAATGCACACAAAACTCAGAATGGCTTGTGTGACACAATCTCTACAGGCCTCATCGGCCTTCTGGGGTGAGTACGATGACTAGGATAGGAACAAAGAACATGCTCTGAAAATCAGGACATCAAGTTACAGCACCTTGAAAGCCCTTGGACTAAATTATAGTTGGAAATAAGGAGACAAGGAAGGCTTCTGAGCCGTTAAGCGACATGTCTTACCTCTCCTACCAAACTGTAAATTCCCTGCGGGACCAGGATTACATTTTACGGAAATCGCTCTCACACAGTATTTACCCCTGTGCCTTCTCTACGCTTAGAAGCACGACCAAGGGAACGAAAGCAGCACCACGGCACAGTTCACGTCCCCGGTGCGGGCAGAGTGCTGGTGGGCAGCCTGGAGTTGGACACAGGCAGCCCTAAGCGGCTGCGGGATCAGGTTAGCATAAATGGGGGGGAAGGGAGGGAGGGAGGCGACAGGATCAACCAAGTCAAAGCAGGAAGCTGAGTCCCAGCACTACATGCCTCTCACTAACAAGACACCAGCACCTTCTCCAGATTCACAAAGTAATTAGTGCGACCCTCGGAATAATGCTATAAGGTGGAGTCCAGAATTGATAAAACATATCCCTTTGGTGGCCAAAAGGATATCCAGGGAGATGAAGTAACCGGCCTGGCAAAGGACACACTTGTCCCAACTCAGAGAACTAAAATGTACAAGCTAAAAGCAAAGGACAGCCTTTCAGGGGTCCCGCTGCAGCCCTCGGGCCTTGGGGCTTCTGCCCGAGCCTCTGCCTCTGGCCAGCTGCTCAGCCACCCTCAAACCCTCTCCCTCACCCAAGCTGTGGACCAAATAGAAGGAAAAAAAGTATTTTACTACAGCAATGAATGACCACACGTGTTACAATTTTATTTGCATTCCTGATAGTATTCTTAGCCAAAGACAATTTACTATAAAATAATGGCTTTGCTTCTGTTGAAATTCCCACAAATGTACTACTAGGCAATAACGATGTTCATTACACACTCAAAAGTGAAGAAGGAAACTGAAGAGAAATTGAAGATAACTGCGCCAGCCCTGCCTTGTATCAGTCGTCGCCAAGCCCATTCCTGCTCCAGGACCTTTGCATCTGTCTGTCTGGAAAGATGTCCCCACAGATTCCCCCTTGGTTTACTCTCTCATTTCACTGAGGTCTCTGCTAAAAACATCACCTTTTTAGTGAAGCCCACCGTTGGCCATCCCTATACCCACAGCAATGTACACTCCCCAGCAGTGCTTACTCCAACACACTGCTCTTTTTCTCCACAATTGTCACTATCTGACAGATTTCATGGGTTTTTAAAATGGCTTCTCTCACTAAACTCTAAGCAACATGGGCTGGAACAGAACCTAACACATAGGGGGACTGAAATAAATACGCATGAAACGAAGGCTGTGTGAATCTACAGCATTCGTCACATCATTAGCAATAACCAACATAAACTAACACATAAAACAGCTATTAAAACATATCCAGCAAATTCGGAGGGATAGAAAATAATTGCAGTGGGATGTGGAAGGATGTTCCCTGTATTCAAAAGTAATATTCTGTTTTTGCAGAAAGGCAGAATTTTAAAAAAATACAATGCATTATTATTATTATTGTCACCATTCTATATAATAAGTCACTAAAGCTTACTCCTTTTATCTTACTGAAATCTTGTACCCTTTGATTATTATCTCCCTTCCTCATCCACCCCTGCCCTTCCCCAGCCTCTGGCAACCACCGTCCGCACTCTCTGCTTCTGTGAGTTCAACTTTTTTATCTCCCACATATAAGAACATGGGATTATTTGTGTCTCCGTGCCCGGCTTACTACAGTTACCAGGATGTCCTCCAGGTTCATCCATGTTGTTGCAAATGACAGGATTTCCTTCTTTTTAAGGCCGAACAGTATTCTGTTGTGTATATACACACACACATTACATTTTCTTCATCCACTCATCTTACAACAGACACCCAGGTTGCTTCTACATCTGGCTATTAGGAATGATGCAGCATGAACATGAGAGTGCAGACATCTCTCCAGCATACTGATTTTAAGTCCTTTGGATGTATACCCAGGAGTGGGACTGCTGGATCATATGGTAATTCTATTTTTAGTGGTCTGTATTAAATGAAGGATACATGAAATTACAGCATTCATTACATCATTGGTAACAACCAAGATAAACTAACATGTAAAACAGATAAAATACATCAAGCAAATTCGAAGGATAGAATAACAATTGTAATGAGATATGGAAGGATGTCTCCTATATTCAAAAGTAGTAATCCTGTTTTTTAAAACACAGAATTAAAAAAAATATATACACTGCATTACTATTACAGACATATCGTTTTCCATAATGGCTATATTAATTTACATTCCTACCAAGGCAGAGTTTTCAATTAGATAAATGCCTATGTGGAAATGTCCCCACCCCCAACACCACGCAGCCGTGAACCTGAGGAAGTGACTGTCTGTGGCTGTGTTCTGTCGGGTCCCGCACGGCAGCATCTTCAGTTCTTCTCAAGTCTGTCTCCTCCTGCTAAATGGTGAGCGCCTGGGGGGCTGGGCCCCTGACTGAGCCTTCCCCATCGTTGCGACCTATTTCCTAATATAGTGCCCAGCAAATAGAAGCCATCTATTAAGTATTCAAATGCATGAATGGAAGCAGGTTAAAGAGCATTTGAGCAAGTGTAATACTGAAGAAGAATTTTATGTTAAATTATCATTAAGTATGTTAAAAACTAGCAGTCAGAGGAAATGGATTCTGTCTTTATGACCCTGACTCCAGAACTAGTCCAGGGGCCATACATATCATCTGGCATCTTACTAATTCCAAACAGGCCCTGTTGTTCATTTCTGCTCCCAGAGCACCTGTGGCCCACAGATGGCAACAGGAACTCAGGGAATTGAAATTACAGTAGTTATCTGATTAGGTACTAGATCTTTTATTTAAAGCGTTAATAAAGAAGGATGTAAATATATTGCAATCTTTATTTCTATATAATTGTGTGAGCCTTTGTATTTTATTATATGCATTTAAAAATATATTTTGAGAAGCCAATCAAAGGCTTCACCAGTTTACCAAAGGGAACTGTGGAACAACAATAGTTAAGAACTCCGGTTCTAGAGAGTATAAAGCAACTAGAAGCCTGTTCCACTGGACCTAATAATCCTGTCAAGATAAAAATGGTTAATAAAGGATTCACTGGGGGACTCTTGAGAAGGATCCCCACATCTTCAGAGAGGTCACAAGAGCTGGGAAGGTTAAGGCCTTACTCAGATATATTCAAGATATTTAGTAGGTAAATATCAATGGGGACAGAGGGAAAACGAGCATAATTCCAAAACAAGACTGTAAAATAGGCCAGGTTCAGTGGCTCATGCCTATAATCCTAGCACTCTGGGAGGCTAAGGGAGAAGGATCGGTTGAGTTCAAGAGTTCGAGACCAGCCTGAGCAAGAGTGAGACTCCATCTCTACTAAATATAGAAAAAATTAGCTGGGTGTGGTGGTGTATAGTCCCTGCTAGGCAGGAGGATCACTTGAGCCCAGGAGTTTGATGTTGCTGTGAGCTAGGCTGAAACCATGGCACCCTAACCCGGGCGACAGAGCAAGAAAGACTACATCTCAAAGAAAAAAAGACTGTAAAATAAAATCACCAAGAGGGTTAAAAAGTTCTGAAAACTAGGCAATCACAAAATTATCTAAAAATGGGGGAAAGAATTAACAAAAACAGTTTATACTCCAAGGAATTTCATAAGCACAGTTTTAAAAAGGAAATGAAAGAACACTTTCTCCCCTACTGGACTGTAAGCTCTTCAAGGAAAAAAACTGAGTCTTACTCATCTTTGCACTCCCATGACCTGGCACTGTGTTTGACCCGTGGTAAGCTCTAAATTTTACACATAAAAGTAACATAATCAATGATAACTGTTAAAAAAAAAGGGTCAATCATCTGTAAGAAAAGCATTACCCATATATATAAAATTTTAAGAGAGGCAAAAGCAATGTCATTTAACAATACAGGGCCGGGCACAGTGGCTCACGCCTGTAATCCTAGCACTCTAGGAGGCCTAGGCGGGCAGATTGTTTGAGCTCAGGGGTTCGAAACCAGCCTGAGCAAGAGCGAGACCCCATCTCTACTAAAAATAGAAAGAAATTAATCGGACACTACAAATACATCTATAGAAAAAATTAGCCAGGCATGGTGGCACAT
Source organism: Avahi laniger (assembly GCA_963575035.1). NCBI lineage: Eukaryota > Metazoa > Chordata > Mammalia > Primates > Indriidae > Avahi > Avahi laniger. The sequence continues at coordinate 9,564 of CAUYSK010022197.1, read as the reverse complement.
GCCTGTAGTCCCAGCTACTCGGGAGGCTGAGGCAGGAGGATCGCTTGAGCCCAGTAGTTTGAGGTTGCTGTGAGCTAGGATGACGCCACGGCACTCTAGCCCTGGCAACACAGTGAGACTCTGTCTCAAAAAAATAAATAAATAAATAAAAACAAAAACAATGCAGTAAAAAAGTTAAACTTCTGAGAATGATAAATGTAACATCTGGAACAGCAGTGACCTCTTAGTGGGGGGGGGGGTTTGGGCATTATTTACATGATCACGTAGGTCTAAAATATTTTATAATAAATTTTCTTTTCTAATTTTAGAAGAAAATGAATAGGCTTAGGGATTTTAAAAATTCTGTTCGGAGCAGCAGGAAAACCGAAGAGACAATCCTGCCGGTCACGGTGAAAGCAGTGTTAGCAAATGTTCTTTAAATAGAGCTCAATTCTTATTCTGCTTCTAACATTTCCAGTAAGAAATACTGCTTTCACTCATTTAATCATTAAGCTACTGGTACTGCCAGAGTGCCTACTGTGTGCTAAGCAAGGTGCTGGGGATACAGGATGAGCAACACTGACAAAGCCCCTGCACTAAACTTATGTTCAAAGGGAAGAGGGTACAGAGATAAAAAAGCAAATAAAGAAATAATATTCCTGTGTGGAAGTAAGGTGTTTGCAGATATAAACAGGTTAAGATGAGGTCATACTAGATTAGGGAAGTCCCGAATCTAATGACTGGTGTTCTTATAAGTCTTCTTATAAGACTTATGAGGGATGTTTGGACACAGACATACAAAGAGGGAAGACAGCCACGTGCAGATGAAAGCAGACATTGGAGTTATGCTGCCATAAACCAAGAAATGTCAAGGACTGCCAGCAACCACCAGAACATGGGAAGAGGCAAGAAGGATTCTTCCTTAGAGCCTCGGACGGAGCACAGCCCTGCCAACACCTTGACTTCAAACTTCTAGCCTCCAGAACTGTGAGAAGATAAATTTCTGTTATTTCAAGCCATCAAGTTTGTGATACCTTGTTACGGCAGCCCTGGGAAACTAATACAGAAGCAGATAAGACTGCAAGAAGCTTGGACTACAGACATGGGAGAAGTAACTTGCAGGACCCCCTCCCGCTCCCCAGTCCTTGCTTTAGCTACTGCAAATGAAAGCACCAACTGCGCAGGCTGTCAGTGACTGCCAGGTCACTCCCGGATGATGGACTCCTCACCACGGGTGGCAGCCCATCCAGTATTTATTCCTGTTAGAAAGCACTTCTTCATTCAGGAACAAAAATCTCTCGCTCACACTCAGTGGATAATAAATCTACCCACTGGCCCTATGTCTAACTTCTAGGACCACAGAAAACAACACAAGCCGTTCTTCATTACAACTTTTCACATTTTTTCATGGACAGCTATCACATTTTGAAATTTCTTTAAGCTCAGGTTGTTTTGGCCATTTTCTCTTGTGATTCATTTATTAATTCAACACATCTTTACTAGGTGCTCACCGTGTCCCAGACACTGCTGAAGGCACTGGGACACAGCAGTGAACAAAATGGACACAAGCCCCTGCCCACATGGAGCTCACGCTCTAGCAGTGGAGGCGATAAAATAGATATACAAGCAATACACACATTGTTATCAGTTGGCAATAAGAGCTGGAAGAAAAAGTATCTATGTCAGATAGAGGTTGCAATTTTAGATAGGAGGCCAAAGAAGGTCTTATCGAGAAAGAGACACAAATAAACACCTGAAGTGTGGGCAAAAAAGCCAAGTGGATTTCTAGGCATGCGCATTGTAGGCAAAGGACCAGCAAATGTAAAGGCCCCCAATTAGGATCGTGCCCGGGATGTTCCAGGAACAGCAGTTACCTGGCGCAGAGGGAGCAAGAAGAGCAGTGAGGGAAGAGGCCCAAGACATGACAGCGCCAGCTCACATGTGGCCCTGGGTCATGGTGGGGACTGTGCTTTTCACTCTGAGTGAGGCAGGGAGCCAGTGGAGGGTTGTGAACAGAGAACTGATGTGATCTTTCTTATGAGGGAGTTTGTTTTCTGTTTTCTTAAACTTGTTTATTTAATAAATCATGAACATCTATATCTCCAACCTGCCAAAGCATGGCGAGTTAATATCCACCTGTTTGTGATTATGAATAATGGTGATTATATGAGAAACATAATCAGACTTCACAGCACAGAGGGACACTGGCAGGAATTAGCCATTTAGAGAGCTGCCCATGGCTTTCTGCTCATTTGTGATAAGAGGACAATGAGCTTGCTGTGGTACAATGCTGGACTTAGGGGTGAGTGGGACCCCTCTGGCTCTACACTGAAGCAAGCTAAGGGTGGGTATGGCGAAACCAGTTAGGGGGCGGTTCCAGTAATCCAGGTGAGAGATGCTGGTGCCTTGGACCTGGGCTGTAGCAGCGGAGGCGATGAGAGGTGGCAAGAACCTGGTCTACTTCTAGTTTGCAGGCGTGTCTAGAGCAGGGCTAAGCAAGCTCCAGCCCCAGCCAATGCTGGCCTGCTTCCTGTTTTTGTAAGTAAAGTTGCACTGGAACAGTCACACTTACTCATTTACATACGTCTATGGTTGCTTTTGTGCTACTGGGGCAGAGATGAATACTTGGGACCTTATGGCCTTTTACAGAGTTTGCCAATCCCCAACGTAGAATATGAGATAAAGAGAAGAGGCAATGTTTTAGAGTTAAGCAACTAGAAAAGTTGAGTTGTCATTTATTAACGTGGAGTCCTAGGAGAAGACAAGATGTGAAGAAATATCAAAGATTTTGCTTTTGGACAAGTTAAATGTGAGATGTTCATTAGACATCCAAGTAGAGATGTCAAGCAGGTCATTAGCTGTATGAGTCTGAGGAACAGGTCTGAGCTGGAGATAGAAACTTAGGAATTATCAGATTAGCGATGGTAATTAAAGCCAGGAAATCAGAGGAAATCAATAAGAAAATAAACATAGATGGAGAGGACAAGAGATTCAGTATTGAGCCCTGGCATCCTAACACTTACAAGTCAGGGAAATGAAAAGGAACCATGCAAAGAACTAAGAGGGAACATACAGAACAGGATGAAAACCAGGGGAATGTGGCGTTCTCGAAACCAAAAGAAAAATGCGTTTCAAGAAGAAAGTGAAAGCCACATCAAATGAGGCTGATAGGTCAGATAGACGGTGACTCAGAGAAACCATGAGAGGCCTCGCCTGACAGGAGCTGATTCAGCAGAGGGCGCAAGGACAGAGAGGGGACGGCGAGGACAGGCGACTCATCCCAGTTTTGTTGCGAAGTGGTGCAGAGATGAAAGGTGGAAGCTGCCAGGGGAAATGAGACCAAGAGAGTTCCTTTTTTCTAATTCCCATGACGGGAAAAGTAAGAGCATGTGTATAGGCTGTTTAAAAAATCCACTTGAGATGGAGAATCTGACGAAGCAGGAAAGAGAAGGAGCGAAGGCTCTGAGCAGGTGAGAGGAGATGGGATCCCGGGTCCAGGCTGCGACAGGGGCGGGACAGTTCACGCATAGCAAGAACTGGGCAAACGTACAGGTAGGTAGCTGGATGTGATGACTGGCGCTATGGAGCCTCCCTTTTGCCTGTGTGTGTTTTCTCAATGAAATAGGAAGCCCGGCCATCAGCTGAGAGAATGTGCATGGAGAAGGAGGGTTGTACTTTGGAGAAGAAGGTATGAAATAGATCAAAAGAGAGAGTGAACTAGGAAACACGGTATAATTGGCTGCCAGTATTAAGGGTGCACTTGAGTTTGTGATCGTGAATTTGAAATAAGACAAACAACGTGGTTCTGAGTTTTTCTCTAACCTTGTTCCAGTGCATGAGACAAACGGTAGGTGGAGAATGAGATTTAACCAGGATCATGATTTAACCAGACAAGTAAGACCAAGTGAGAGAGAGGCTCTCCCCTGAACAAATTCCAGCATTCTGCATATGACCTGACCATGGTTAGACAGAGGGCACTATTGTTAGCACTGTTTCCAAAGGAAAAGATAAAATCACAATTGGAAGCCTGAACCCTCCAATCCTATCAGGAGACCAGCACAGCTTCTCAGAGATGTGCAGAGGAGACATTTCAGGTAAAGCCATTCTTTACTATTAACTGAAGTTTTGGCCTGAAGCTCTCTCTTCTACAATCGATAGAATTAGGTATTTATATATAAACGGGCAGGAGTCCACGTGGATGCCTAACGACAGTTACAGTAACAGAAACTCTGCAAATACTTCTAACAGACAAATAATCCTAGATCAAGAAGACAGACTATCTGGCTGACTATCAAATTATTAGATGATATTGTTATCAATTCAGGCCTCTTAGCACCTACTTTTACATAATTAGAGTCTTAAGTAATTATAGAATTATTATAATAATTATTATAATGATGATAATATTTTGATAGAAAAGTTTCACTTAGAAAAAAGATATTTTCAAATATAAAGTATGAATTAATATCATCATTTCCCAACAGACAGTCCTAAATATTAACCATGAGCTTGTTATTACACAGAAATAAACCCTTACCATAATTAAATAGTTGTCAATGAATAAGACATAAAATATCACATCAGGTGAAGTTTTATACCTTGAAAATTGAGAGAAAAAGTTCTGTGCCAATGTAAAATGAAAACAAGGAAATCCATAATTAGAGGCTTGTCATTTTGACCATTATTTCAATCTTGCATTTTCAGGTTATTTTATCTTAAAAGAAAAGCATAAACCAAATTCATAAAATCAGCAGAACCAAGTAAGTCTTAACCACCTTGTCATCAGAGATAAGACCTGAGCCTGTTTGAAAAAAAAGATAATAGTTATGGGAAAAAGAGTCCAATTAGTTTTAACAGATCATAATCAAAATGAATAAACAATAACAAAACACACTGCAGTGATCTTTATCTTTAAGCTGCTTGCAGGATTTTAAAAAGTTGATGTCCACTTAATTTTATTCTGTTACAGAAAAAATCACAACCATCAGTTTAACAGGTCGCTGGGCTAAGAACTACAAACAATCCCAGTCTGAAGGTAAGGCTTACCTGATGCACCTATGGGGGAGGTAGCTGGGGTCATGCTGTGGACATTGAGACCAAGACTCTGCGAAGGGCCAGGAGCTGATGCTGCGATAGGAGGCCCCGGAGGGTTCTCCCTCTGGGGAGAGGTGAGCGGGGTGGTTGGCTGGGAAGTCTGTCCACCAGCAAGTCGTGCAAGGCGCCTCCGTCGAATCTGCGCCATGGAGAGAAAAGGGCACTCTGTAACTAAATAGCACCATGCAATTCTGCCCAGGAATGACACATTCCTGATAACCATCAATAACCACACCAGCGCTTGACCACCAAATATGCCCGGAGAAAAAGTACTCATCTGAGAGAATAATTCACTGTACCAGTATTCTTACTAGCCATCACCTCACTTTTTAAAAACCATGTCTCTTAATCGCCTTACCGTCTCTGTTTATACCATCTCCCTGACACTGTGAATTTACAGCGGGCATATTACACTTTTAAATACATGAAAGCTGATTATTTTAATAAGATGATATAACTTGGTCATTTTAAATAGGTAGGATTTTAAATAAATAGTCGATTTAATTCACTAAAACAATGAGAGAAAGAAACAAAAGTTACACGAAGATACAAATTTTACCATCACTTTCAGGAGCAAAATTATTAGGTTTCTTTTTTGTTGTTGTTTTACTTGATTGCAATAAAAATACAATCTGTCACTTTTTCCTCTTAAACTCCAGAGTTATCATGTGAATACAAATACATACCACAAAATCCCAATGGATTATGGCAATGTTTTTCCTACATTTTCATAATCATTAATCCATAACTAGTCAATAAACTCACTGACCACCTGCTGTCTCAGGCTGTGAGGAGACACAACAGTTACGAGAAGGCTGCTGGCCCTAGGTAGGCATCAAAGAAGAAAGGCCCATGAACTAAGAGTCTGTCATCCTCACACTGCTCCTTTAATCATTCTCAGGTAAGAACATTCTGATTCCTGACCCCAAAGTTCAGAAGCCCCTGCCCATACTCCTCTGTAAATATATTTACCAATGTATTTCTCAGTGTACTTACACAAAAGCCTGAAGTTGTTTGGCTGGTCGTCTGTCTACTTAATTAGATTAAATTCCTTGAAGGAGAGATTGGGTCTTATTTTATTTATTTAACAAACACATACGTAGCACTTACTATCTTCCAGCCCTGTTCTAAGCACTTTACAGATATTTACCTATTTAATCCTCACAACACCCCACTGAGAGAGGTATTCATGCCCGTTTTATGTACGAGCAAACTGAGGCACAGACAGGTTAGATGCGCCGCCTAACTAGTAAGTGGCAGAGCTGGAATCTGAACCCGTGCAGTGTGGCTCTAGTGTCTACACTCTCATCACTACACCAACGGTCTAGGGATCTCTTGGGGTCTCCGAGAGTCTTTCAGAGGGTCTGTGAGGCCAAACTATTTTTATAATAATACTAACGCATTTGCCTTTTTCATTCTCATTCTCTTACAAACGTCCAGCGGAGTTTTCCAAAGGACACGAGACATGTAATTCTGCAACAGACTCAATACACGAGTTAGTAGGAGAATCCAGCTGAACTCTATTAATTCAGACATTCAAAAGACTGGCAAAAGTGAAAACAATGTCACTCTTTTCACTAAATTTGTTTTGGAAAATGCAGTTATTTCCATTACAAATGTTATTTATGTTAAATTTAATGGTTTTTATTATTATAAAAATTAATAAATATGAAACTTCTCGGTTTTCATTTCTAACATGGTTAAAGATCAATAGAGACAACCAGTCAACACAAATGCTCTCTGGGATCCTGAGCTACGTCAGACATCTATTTGACATGCTCTATTTTACAGGAGTGTAAAGGAGACTTTTGAGGGCCATGTCACCAGGCTTCCTGTCTCACGTGTCTTTATGCCCCGAAAGTCCAGAGCAGCACCTGGTCCGTAACAGACACTCAGCGCTTGCCGACTTGTGCTGGACAGGGAAGGGAGAACGCGAGGGTCATCACAAATCACTCAAGGGAGAACTGGTATTGGGGTGAAAAAAAACGCCGAAGGAAACTAAAGAAGAAATTCTCTGAGGAATACTTAACTTGGGGTGGGGAGTGGGGAGAAGTGGACCAGAAACTCCCACGCTCAACCTGTTCACAACCCAGTTACTCAAGCCAGGGGCCCAGATCCACGTTCATTTCTTCTTCCTGCCCCTCACCTCCTCAAACAGGACCAATTTATCACCAAGTCCGGTTACTGCTCCCTGAGCCCACCCTCTCCTCTTAGTCCCTCTGCCATGACCCTTCCCAGGACAGCATCCTCAGCAGGGCCTCTGCAGATCTTTCTAATGGATCTACCTGTGTTCCTTCTGGTCTGGTAAAGCAAAGGCCTCAAATTCCTGTTTTAAAACACGAAATTCCGAAATACAAATCAAAATAACAAAGAGATACCACCTCACACCCATTCGGATGGATACTACAAAAAAAAAAAAAAAAAAAACCACACCCAGAAAATAGTAAGTGTTGGGAAAGGTGTGGAGAAACCAGAACCCTTGTACATGACTAGTGGGAATGTGAAATGGTATAGCCACTATGGAAAACAGTATGGCGGTCCTCAAAATATTAAAAATAAGATTACTGTATGAGCCACCAATTCTACTTGGGTATACAGCCAAAAGAACTGAAGGCAGGCAAAAGAGAGTTTTTTTTAAGAGACAGGGTCTCACTCTGTTGCCCAGACTAGGCTACACTGGTGCAATCATAGGTCACTGCAGCCTCAAACTTCTGGGCTTATGAGAAAGTGTTCCTCTCGCCTCAGGCCGCACCCCAGCCCCCAAAAGCTGGGACTACAGGCCCACACCACCACACCCAGACAATATTTTTTTGGTAGGGACAGCATCTCACTATGTTGCCCAGGCTGGTCTTGAACCCCTGGCCTCAAGGGAGCCTCCTACCTCAGCCTCCTCGAAAAGATATTTTTGATACATCCGTGTTCACAGCAGGATTAGTCACAAGCACCAAAAGGTGGAACCATCCTAAGTGTCCGTCGACTGAATGGATAAACACAATTGGGTATAGACTTACAATGGTATATTATTCATACTTGAAAAGCATGGAAATGCTCACACGTGCTACAAGATGGATGAACCTTGAGGACATTACGCTAAATGAAATAAGCCAGTCACAAAAAGACAAATATTGTATGATTCCACTTATATGAGGCACTTAGAGTAGGCGAAATCACAGACAGAAAGTAGAATGGTGGTTTCTGGGGCAGCGGGGAAGGAGGAGAGGGGAGTTATTGTTTAATGGGGACAAGTTTCAGTTTTGCCAGATGAAAAAGCATTCAGGAGATGGATGGTGGTGATGGCTGCACAACAATGTGAATGCATTTAATGTCAGTAGACTGAATGCTTAAAAATGGTTAAAATGGTCGCTCTTACGTTATATACATTTTGCCCCAATTTAAAAAAAATAAGTTTTAGATTTCTAACTCAGTTTATAACACTGTCAACGGCTAAAGCCACCCCCCCTTAGCACGTGCTAATCAAAGGAACTCTGGAGAGGTAAGTGGGCTCCAGAAGACACAGTGTAAAAAGTAAAGCCAGTTAGAAGAAACATATGGAGTTTCAGGCTGAAACATTATAAGAATAAAATCTTACCCTATCTGCTTGTCTGAATATTGACAATCGAGTATGTGTTTATGTGAAAATTGAAACTTGTTATTTTCTGTTCTGCATTTAGTAACCAAGAAAGTGTCCAAGAAACTGCAAAGTTGTATGTAAGAAATACCTTGGAGGCCAGGCATGGTGGCTAATGCCTATAATCCTAGCACTCTGGGAGGCTGAGGGAGGATTGCTCAAGGTCAGGGGTTCGAGACCAGTCTGAGCAAGAGCAAGACTCCATCTCTACCCAAAATAGAAAGAAATTAGTCGGACAACTAAAAATATATAGAAAAAATTAGCCGGGCATGGTGGTGCAATCCTGTAGTCCCAGCTACTCGGGAGGCTGAGACAGGAGGATCACTTGAGCCCAGGAGTTTGAGGTTGCTGTGAGCTAGGCTGACGCCACAGCACTCTAGCCCGGGCAACATAGTGAGACTCTGTCTCAAAAAAAAAAAAAAAAAGAAATACCTTGGAAACATTCTAGACTCAAAGGCAACATTTTCTTTTATAAAATATAACTTTAGGCCTGAAGGATCACATCCTAATAGGTTGTCATGAATAACTGTAATCAAATTGAGGACCTTAACTCGTTTTTTTCTTTTTTTTGAGACAGAGTCTCACTGTGTTCCCCGGGCTAGAGTGCCATGGCATCATCCTAGCTCACAGCAACCTCAAACTCCTGAGCTCAACAGATCCTCCTGTCTCAGCCTCCCGAGTAGCTGGGACTACAGGCATGCGCCACCATGCCCGGCTAATTTTTTCTATATATTTTTAGTTGTCCAATTAATTTCTTTCTAATTTTAGTAGAGATGGGGTCTCGCTCTCGCTCAGGCTGGTTTCGAACTCCTGAGCTTAAACAATCCGCCCGCCTTGGCCTCCCAGAGAACTAGGACTACAGG
>CAUYSK010022196.1:0-41148 GCA_963575035.1 Avahi laniger | reverse complement strand
GTTATCAGCCCTTTATCGGATTTGTAGCATGCAAAAATTTTCTCCCATTCTGTAGGTTGTCTGTTTGTTCTTGTGACAGTTTCTTTGGCTGTGCAGAAGCTTTTTAATTTGATCAGGTCCCATTTATTTATTTTGGTTGTTGCTGTAATTGCCTTTGGGGTCTTCTTCATAAATTCTTTGCCTACACCAATGTCTAGAAGAGTATTTCCAACATCTTCCTCTAGAATTCTAATATTTTCACTCCTTGGGTTTAAATCTGTTACCCAGCGTGAGCTGATTTTTGTAAGAAGTGAAAGGTGTGGATCCTGGTTCAGTCTTCTGCATGTGGCTATCCAGTTTTCCCAGTACCATTTATTGAATAAGGATTCTTTTTCCCAGTGTATGTTTTTGTCTGCTTGTCCAAGATTAGTTGGCTATATGAGGACAGTTTTATATCTGGGTTCTCAGTTCTGTTCCATCACTTCCTCTATCTTTAAAATGGTTGTTACAGTTATAGTTGATGACTTTTATGACTGTCAAATTAAAAGTTATGTTCCCAGTGGGAGAGATGGATTGGTGGATTTTAATAACATCTTCCCCTCCATGCAGCATTGCCAGCAAGAGAAAGTCCCTAGGACCTGAGCACTGGTATGAATGTGTATCATATAATGGAGTTTATATGAGTTTGTAAAATAACATTAGTAATGTCCCTTGTCTGCCATATTGTCCCAAAACGTTTTCCTTCCACAGTTGGTGAGAGGAAAATTATTCCTTAACTTTGTGAACAACCATCAGAATTAATTTCAATGGGATCAGGAAGGATTGCCAAGATAATAATGAACATCTAGAGAGTGCTTTCAAAAATCATCACTGAGGTTTCATAATTCTAAACATAAAGAGAAGTCCCAGGTAAGACCAGATCATCTGCACAAAGAGACTTCATCCCTGTGAAGCACAATGTGCCTAAAGCTCCCAAGAAAGTTGTTTTCCTTAATGCCTGGTTTCAAAGCAAGAGATGCAACTGATGAAACTGACCTTCAGTCCAGTAAGCACACGTGGGCTTAAAGATAGTTTATTTTTTGAATTCTGTTTTTGTTGGGGTTCTCCTCATGTGCTGTTCAATATAATTGATCCTATGCCCAGAAGGGCAGAAATGTATCTGAATTCAGTATGCGTAGTCTTTCTACTAAAGGCAGGAAACTCAGAACTGAGAATACACATTGGCTAGTCTCAGATGGCTTATGCAGTGATGTTCACTGAAGCATGTACACTCCCAGAGTCCTGGGGGAAGGAGAGAATGGGAAGTTATTGTTTAATGAGAATAGGGTTTCAGATGTGCCAGATGAAAAGAGTTCTGTGGATGAACGGTGGTAATGGTTGCACAACAATGTGAACGTATTAAATATCACTGAACTGTTCCACTCAAAATTAGGTAAGATGGTAAATTTTATGTTAAATGTAATTTGCCACAATAAAAAAAATTGAGGAAAAAAGAGGACATAAGGGTCTGGGAGTCATTTGTGGGATATGGGGTACTAGTCTTAGGGAGAACTACTAGAGGTGAGATACTGTGAAGTGCTATAGAGTATCTCCCACAGCTGGCTCAGGAAACAAGACACATTCCAGACCTCCAGAGCATGCTATAAAAGGCTAAAGGAGTCGAACACCCTCCTTAGAATCAATAGGCTTCCTAAAAGTGGCTCAGTTAATACTAGAGCAAGAGAAGCAAGACGTCAAGATTGCCAGGGGATGGAGTGGAGATCAGACACCAGCAGTTATAAGACAAAAGTTTTACAACAGTGCTATGGGCTGAATGTTTATGTCCCCCAAAAATTCATATGCTGAAAACCCCCAATGGGATGGCATTTGGAGGTGGGGCCTTAAGGAGGTGATTAGGTCATGAAGGTGGAGCCCACATGAATGGGATTAGTGCCCTTATAAAAGAGGTCCAAGTGAATTTCCTTGGGCCTTTCACCCAGTGAGAGCCCTTTCACCATGTGAGGGCTCAGCTAGAGGACAGTCATCTACAAACCAGGAAGCAGACCCTCTCCATATACTGAATCTGCTGGTGCCCTGATCTTGGACTTCAGAACTAAGAGATAAATTTCTGTTGTTTATAAGCCATCTTGTCTATGGTAGCTTTTGTTATAGCAACCCAAACAGACTAAGACAAATAGCCAATAAGAATTTATGAGTCACCCAGAGACAGGCTCCCAGGGATTTGCCAGGAAGGGAGCCCAGAGTCTGATAGTTGTTGCATCTTCTATGGGAGGAGTCATGAATGCGGATAACCCCCATCATAAAAGACAAGATATGAAGTACACCATAAAAACATGCAAGCTGAATACTACGAAATGCAGAGTAGACAGAAATTGCTTCCAGATGAGATTTGTAGCATCTGGGACCATGTAAACAAAAGCATGGAAATGGTATGTTGTAGGATATAGTCACCTAGGGATTTCGGAGGAGCTGTGATACAAGTTATAAATGCCAAGGCATATTGATTAAAGCATTTATTGACTCCAGCTAACTCTGGGACTCACTCAAGCATTACTCACACTTAAATGTCACACAGACACTCAAGCATCACAAATGTTCCCAGGATATACAAAGTCATTTTTTATGCATGTTTATAGGTCCACTCCAATTCAAAAGTTTCTATTCACTGCCTGCTGGGCATGGCCAGAGTGCTGAAGGGAGAATTTCAGCAGAAGAGAATTCATTCTCTCATGGAATCTTCCTTCCTCTTAACATTCTGTCTAAAGCCTTTTGTCCCAAAGGGATGGCCCAGTCTAATCTTGGTCTTCTACTTTCACCCTCGTAAAGTACGTGCTAATCTGCTATGTAGATCTCAAAAAACTCACAAGGCTGATGAAATCCTCCCCAAGAAAGACTAGGTTCTGCTGGTCTTCACAGCACTGTTAATGACAACAATAGTCAGTTTTTGATCCCATATGAACTCAGAATATTAACAAATTCATAAGATTTTTATTGATCATAATCTATAACAGAGGCCTAATAATTTGAAAATAAAGCCTACAGTGGGAGAAACTCTTTACACTCTCAATCTTCCCAACCAAACCTAAACCTTCTCCAGGGTTTCTTGTCTCAGTGAGTGGCACCACAATCCACCCACGTGTCCCAGCAAAAGCCTGTATGTCATCATTGTCTCTTGCTATCTCTGTTCACCCACAACAATGCCTTATATTTCTCAGTTCTCTCTTCTTTTCTCCTTCTTCATTTCTGTGGGCCTCGTTCAGGCACAACCACAGCTCACTTGGACCACTCTAACAACTTTCTGTCTCCCCACATCAACTCTGACCCACTTCAGTTGGTTCTCCACATTACAGCCAGAGTGGTCTTTCTAAAGTGCAGATGCTGAGGATAAATTCCAAATACTTTACACGACAAGCATGGCTTTATTTATCAGTCACAAAAGGAAACTCATAATACACTGAAACCGAGAAATTAAGAATATAATGAAAAAAATATTTTCAAAGGAATGGGTAGTATTAAGAGCCTAGTAATAGTAGGGAAGCCAACTTTTTGGCCAAAGCTGAAGGTTTCCCAGATTCAGGACTTTCAGTGCTAAAAATTCCCAGGCAAACTGAAGATGAGTTGTTCACAAACAGTTACAGCCAGAAACCATTACCATCCATTGCCTAAAGGAACACGAGAAGGGGGTGGTTAGTAGAACCCAGAGAGGACAGCTGTATGGAGATGGTCACCTCACAGGAGCTGTGGCATTTGGAAGAGGGGCAGACACCCAACCTGCAAATACTCAGCAGGAAGGAAGCTATAAAAACAAGGCTTGCACTCCTCATGTACTCCAGTCTCTTGTTGGTGCTTCTCATTGACCTAACCAGGAGAAAAGGGCGAGAGAGATTTCTTGATATCATCACAGGGGTCCTCCTGGGGGAGGCAGAAGAGGGAAAACCAGAGGTGGCTGCATGAGAAAAATGCTGTCTGACAGTTCTGGCTTTGAAGATGGAGGAAGGGTGCCACAATCTAAGGAATGCAAGTGGCCTCTAAACGCTAGAAAAGGCAAACAAGTGTAATAGATTCTTCCCTAAAGCCTCCAGAAGAAATGCAGCCCAGCCAACACCTTGATTTTAGCCCAGTGAGAACGATTTCAAACCTCTGACCTCTGAAGTGCAAGAAAATAAATTCATGTTGTTTTAAGCTACCAAGTTTGTGGTAATTTGTTACAGCAGTGATGGGAAACTAATACAGAAGGAAATTTAGAGGGCATCTAAATCCGACATCTCAGCCAATACATGAGTTGAGCCAGGGCTTTGACTGGTGTGGCCAGTGACTTTACTCTGCTGACAGCATGGAGTTTGTGAAGACCTTTAACATGGGAAGTGACACACTCAGAGCTATGCTTCAGAAAGGACATTCTGCCCCCTCCCCCACCTCTATTACAGGTGAGATGGGAAGGAGAAACAACTGAATGAAAGAGGACCATTTGAAGGCCACTGTGAAAGTCTGGTTAAGAGATACAGGCTTAAAATAGGGTGGAGGCAGCAGGCATAAGCAGGAAGACAAATATGGCAGAGATGTTGTCATTATGTGATGAATGGAACTATGTGATGAGTAGAAACCAATGTTTTTAAGACCAACTGACCACAATGCTGATGTCATTACTAAAGCCAACATGGCCTTTTCTGTTGGCATGGTACTTGTTGCCTTTAACAGAATCAAGAACCACTTAGAAAACAACTGAAACTCAGCTTCCAAATACACATTGAAGTATAGAAATGAATTAGTCATTTAAATAAAGCCCAAATCTAAAGTAATGAAAAATACGTGAAGTTCAGTAAACTGGAGGTATGAGTAACTGCAGAAATGTTTTAAAATATCATAGTTATTCTTTCATTTCCATTTTCCTTTAGGTTCCTCCATTTTAAGAAAAATTAAGAAAATGTCTTTGAGGTGTACAGTGAATATGGTCAATTTTTCACACACATGATTTTTTTTCATGTACTAGAGACAGCCTAAGGCAAAAAAAAAAAAAACAAAACCACATAGAATATGTCTTATGATAAAAACACTATTTCAGCACCATGGTTTTTATTCCATACAAGCTGGACAATGATAAATCAGGTTGATTTTTTTAAAAGTGTTTTAGGTTGTATTCTCCAGAGGGAGACACTGAGACAAGGATATGATCTATTAGGGAAGTGTCTTGAAGAATAGAGAAGTGGGATAGGAAAGCAAAGAAAGCCAAGCAAGGGTATGATATCAAGAAAAGTCCAGCAGTGATCTCAGTCTGCAGGGGAATTCTGAAGACAGTGTCATTGTCATAACTGAAGCAATGAAGTTGGAATATTTATATTTCCACCTGGCTTGAATTTTGGTTAAGGCTGCCCCTGGTTACCCGTGAAAGCACTTCCTTCTCTCCGTATGAGTACACAAAGTGGGTTCCAGCAACCCTACAGCAATAGTCCAACAAATGAATATAGGTGCTGGCTTTTGGGAGTGAAAGTGCACCTGGAGCCAATGTGCAAAAAAAAAAGGTAAAGGAATCCAAGGGATATGAACAGAGCACTAATAGTGTCTGCAACAAAATATTCCTGAAATTTCCAGATTGTGCTTGAATATGAAATTGATTCAAATGGTTCAGCTGGGTTTCTATATCCACAGGTCTAACAAACTTACTCTTAAAAAAGATCACCAACAATTTCAGTTGGTACCAAATCCAATAAATATTTCTTCTGTTCACACCTTACTCCCATCCTTAGCTGAGCCAGTTCCTCCCTATTGAAACACAGTCCTCTCCTCTCTCAGAGTCTCCAACATCACACTCTCCAGGTTCCTCCCACTCAGTCTCCTTTGCTGGCTGCTCTTATTTTTCCACAAATCTAAATGCTAGAGCTCATTCCCAGGCCTTTCTCTCTTCCACATTTTCTTCCTTCAGCTCTATTCCCACAGCTGTAAATACTCTAACACTATAGTCTCCTCATGTTATGTCTCCATTCCAGACCTCTCCTCCAAACTTAAGCCTCACTGCCAACTGCTTACTTGGTATTTTCTCTTGAATATTTTTAAAACTATCTCAATTTCAAAGTACCAAAATTAGAGCCTCTGACAGTCTTCTCATCCTATACTTGCACCCAGATGGTCAAGACACAGTCTGAGACTCGACCTGTTTTCTAAATTCCTGCATCCAGTCCCATTGGATTGGGCATTGGATATGGGCAATACCTCTAAATATACATATCATGGGTCCCTCCACTTCCCTCCACCTTCACTGCTAAAACTGTGGCCCACCCTGCTCTTTCGTCTGGATGACTACAGTCATCTCCTGACCAGTCTTCCTGCTTTTACTTCTGTCCCCTTAAAATCCAATCTCCACATAATAGCAAAAATAATCATTTAAAATTGGATTCTGCCATTTCCCCACTAAAACGCTTTACTGGCTTCTCATAGTATTTTAAATCCTGTCGCTTTCCTGATTAAAACACTTCAGTGACTTCCCGTGGCATTTAAAACTAAATACCACAATGTCCTATGTCACCTGGCCTCTGCGTACCTTTCCAACCTCATCTCACATTTCCTCTACTCCTTTTGCTTTGTCGCACAGGGTTCTGACATTTGCTAGATGTCTCCCTCTGCACGGGGTTGGGAACACCCCCAACACTGGCTCTTTCCATGGCTGGCTCCTTTCTATTCTTCTAGGTCTCTGCCTAAACATCACCTCCTTGAAGAAGCCCTCCCTTATCACTCTGTCTATTGCTCCTTACCCTGTCATTATTTATGGGAATATTTCTACTCCAGCACTTATCACCATCAGTCCTTTTTTTGTTTGTTTATTCAACTGTTTATTGTGTTCCCTCCACTAGAAGCAAATCTCCTGAAGGACAGGCGTCACATGTCCTGTCCACCATTGCATTCCCAGTACCCAGCAGTGCCTGATTCATACCAGGTGCTGAATAGAGATTTCGTGAGTGGGTGAATGAGACACAGGCCTGCTGTAGCTTATTTCACCTCTGGTCCTAATGACTGGACTACATGAGGTCATTTAAAGAATCATCACTTTATGTAGACTTGACCAAACCTTAGTTATGACCAACAAACACATTTATAATCCCGAAAGAACAAAAAACTGATTCTTTTTTCTTAAATGTTGAGTTGATCAGGTAAACAAGGTATATATGTAACACAGAACTGCGTAGAATGGGTACAAGAATCTAACAGACCTTTCCAGAGTCATATTATCTCTATTTTAGATGACAATACAGATAGTTTCACTGTGATAATTTGTCAAACTCTTTTGTATCAGTCCTTCTCCTCAACTGTCCTTTTTAATGTCTGGTAGAATGAATGAGACAAACCCCTGGCAACCATTTCTTGAAACTAGTCAGTAGTACTTGATTTTTTAAAAAAATTATTTTTCTCCTTGTTTGAAGAGCTTTATTTTAGAATCTTGGAAGAGGATCGAATTTGGATGGTGGATTTTGGCCTGATTTCTACATTATTCAGTTAAGCTAACTGGATGTGTTAAATGTGTGAATACTTTAAGAGAATGCAAGCTGACACTCTTATTTCTAGGAAATTTTTTCTTTATAGTATGCATAGTTTATTACATTTTTTAAATGCTAATTGAGACTAACAAACTGACGCTATAGATGCTGTAATTTAATAAAATATGGGTTCCATCAAATACCATTTATTATTCTAACAATCAATGTAATATATACTCATTTTGGAAAATTTAAGACAGAAAAAATTTTTAAAAGAAAATTTTAATTATCAACAAAATTACACCTGGAAAACAACCTCATTATTGCATTTTGCTCTGTGTCCTTACAGTCTTTTTATTTACACATATACATATTCAGCCTTTCACTCCTTCATTCAACAAACACTTATTGATCATCTGTCACACGTCACAAGTCTAGATGCTGCTGAACAAGACACATGAGGTCCACATTCATGTGGACTGCATTCTAGGGAAAAGATAATACAAAGTTATTGATATCAGTTATTGATAACAGCTGTGAAGAACACAAAACAAGTAATATGACAGAGTGAAGGTCATAAACAGGGAGACAGTTCTAAACAGAAGAGACCATTCTAAGAAGAAAATATTTGACCTGAGACCTAAAGAACGAGGAAGGGACGGTCATGGGAGGATGTGTAGGGAGAGCATTCCAGGGAGAGGGACCAGCATGTGAAAGAAGAGTCTGACTGTTTCTAGAAACTGCCACTAGGCTATTGTGACTGGAGCTAGAGAATAAAAAGGCAGGGAGCTCTCATATTAATTGTACACTTTAACCAGCTTTGTGTATACTTTTTATGAAATTTTTGACCTAGATAATTTAAATTTTTATGTTGTCAAATCAGTCTTTGTGATTTCTCACGTTAGAAAGTCTTTTATCTTATCATCAATGAGAAAAAAATACTCACCCATATTCTCTTCAAGTACTTTTATTATGTCATTAATACTTCAACAGCTTACTATATGGTAAAGAATTTAAGTGGGTATTTTTCCCAGCAACTCCTGTCTGAGCACAACTTTTTAAATAATCCTTTCTTCTCTGCTAATTGTGATGACACCATTATCGTATACTCATTTATTACACTGAAGGCTTCTGAAGAGAAGAATGACACAGTGACCCAAATAGTCTTTAGGACATTTATTCTGGCAACAGTTTAAACAAAGATAAGGAGCTTGAACAGTGGAAGACCAGCTGGAAAGCCGCAGTAGTGATTTAGACAAAAGATGGTAAGGACTTGAATTAGGTCCATAACACTGAGAATGGAAGAGAAGTCATGGGGGAAAAAAAAAAAACACCCCCGAAGATATCACGTAGACAGAACTCATCAAATGCCTAGATGTATGGCTGGAAAAAAAGACAAGGAGAAAGATAATTCTGAGTGTAACCCAAAGTGTAAAGCCTCCATATCTTGACTTCGGTTACTTGTTCAGACTCAAATGCCCACTCTTACTCATTAATTTCAATCTCAAATTAAATATTGGAACAAGGCAAAATCAACTGATCTTTCTTCTTAGCACAATGGAAGCAAGAATCACAGAGCCCAGTGACAAACTGAGTCCCGCACTGAGTGTAAAGTCCCCAATCCCACCTATCCTGCCCCCCCACACACCCCTTCAAAACCTTGCTTATCTAGAATTTACCTCCATAGCCTGTCATACTTGTTTTACCTCCGACTTTCCAAATCTTCACTCCTGCTTCTTTTTTCTTCAGGGCAAACAATGTGGCTTCCTTCTCTTCCTCACCTGGATTAGCCTCACCAACAGCAGTAATTCAGTTAACCCTTCGGGTTGTGATAAATTCTAAGATGGTTCAGTAATTCTTGTCTATAAGTCACTCATCAACAAACTTGATCCAAGCCTTTCTTACTCTCCAAACATCCATAGTTCCCTGGTAAATATCTCTCTATAGAAGTTCTTCCAATACAATCCCTTAGATAAAATAATTCTCCCCAGGTGTTCCTCCTGGTGGTTTCAGAGGTGAAGGAGGCCATTCACCCACTTTTCTGCCAAATCAGTTTTTCTGGACAGTCGGAATTATAAAAGACTTGAACATAAACATAAAAATACTGTGCTGCCACCCACTTCTGTGTGTGGCATTATAATATTTAGTTTTGTGAAATTGTTTATGCTTACTGTAAGAACATTTTTGAGACAAAAAGAAAATTATGGTTGCCAGAAAACTGACTATTCAATGCATATGGGATTTTGATTTGATGAAAAAGTTCTGGAAGTAGATAGTGGTGATGGATGCACAATAATGTAAATGTACTTAACACTCCGAATTTTACATTTAAAAATGGTTAAAATGGTATGTTTTATGTTATGTGTATTTTACCACAATTTTTTAAAATGAATGTTGATGATGCTGTTAACTGGATTCAAAATGACCTCTCTGTAAATATCCGTAGGAGGATGTCTCACTGCATTACCAACATTGTGAATTGCATGGTGGATCATGTTTCCCATTAACACTGGACTACAGGAAGTTTCCATCCAACTTTCAGCCCTCCTCTGGCAAGTGCATAAGATTTTACAGCTTGTCTTTTTGTACTAAGGTAATTCCAGGATCCATCGTACTTTCCTATCTTTATTTTTCCTTTTTGCCTTGTTTTTCACTCCTATTTTCAATTTATTTTATCTTGCTAGTATATATAGCTCCTCGGCAGATATTTTAAATCATTTTAAGAACCTGACAGAATATAAATAACCTCGAATCAAAATGTGGCTAGATATAATGTTTACTTATTTTGTCTCTCATAATGTGGTCTCTTCCTGGTGTGAACTTCAAAATGGTCCTTGCATGGAAATCTTGAAGAAATCTTATTAGACTTGAGACATGTTTTTATTAGATAATTAACTTCCTCATAGTGAACATATTCTTCTTACTGACTTTATTCACACCTGGTATTTTCCTTTGCTAATGGAGCACCAACGGTCAGGAACCATATTACAAATGCAGTGATAATGATGAAATGCCCTTAACTCTGAGTAACAACTACTATTGAGAAAACAAATCACACTTACTCTCTGTCAGGTTTTTGCTGCTTTCCATGCTTATAAAGAAAAAGAAGCTTAGCAATGTTTTTTTGTCCAAAGGGTGAAAAAATTGCTATATTTTAGAAAAAGAAATAATAGACAATCATGTCATACATTTTTTTGTGGCAAATTGGAAAAAATACAAATAACTCCTTAAAGCAGCAATGCCAGCTTTTGTTTTTGGGGGATGAGAGAGGTTCCTCATAAAACAGAGGCTAGTTACTGTGGCAGAGAATATTCTTAAATGAAAGTCTCTATGTTTGGTCTAAAAGAAATAGTGGCTAAATGGACATTTGCAATATGTCTTGGAGATTAGATGGATCATCAAGATTGTACTGTTGACAAATATGGTGGTAATATTAATGAATTTATCTATTTACTCAACAAATATTTGAGCTATCTGTGCTGGTCACTGTACTATGCCCCAAGGATAAAACAGTGGGGAAAGATATTTACTCTTTAGTTGAGGAAAGAGATAAATAAGCAGGCAATTATAACACAGATATTAGATTGTGCTAGGAAGCACAGTCTTGGTGGTTCAGGAAAGCTTTCTAGAGGAAGTGACATCCTCACTGAGATCTGGAGGATATACAGGAGAAAGTCAATCTTAGGAGAGGTGGGACTGGACTGGAGACGAAGAGAGCTTTGTCCCCAGACAAAGGGACAAGTACATCCAAAATCCCAGAGCCAAGGACAGAAGAGAATGGTGCATTTGGAGCACAAGTAACTTGGTATGGCTGGAGCTTACAGGGCAAAGCAGCGAATGGCTAAAGATAGAGCTAGAGGAGAAAAGCAAGGGGCATTTGAAAGAGTCATTTTATCCCAAAAAAACCAGTGAAGGTTTTAAAACAAGAGAAGGACAAGATTGCATTTACATTTTAGGAATATGTAAACACATAGCATCAGTGTTTTGGACTGGACTGGAGGAGAGCAATACATACCAGCCTTAGCAGAGAGCAGACCACTGTAGCAGGTAAGAAATGATGGAGACCTAAACCACCGTTGCCTGAATGTTTGGATCATGTGCTCATATCACTAAAAGAATTTTGAACAATGTACCCCCATTTATGTGCATTTATGTATATACAAATGTAAACGTGTGTTGTATTAATAAAACTAAACATAAAAATAAATGGAAACAAAACTTCTAATATTTTCTTCCTGTATCCCAACAGATTATCTTACACACACATCCCTGAATGTATATGCTACACACTAGCCTGAACTAAGAAAATGGCGGTGAAAATAGAGAAATGTGAATAAATTGGAGAGACAGATAAGAGACAAAAGCAACAGGATTTGATTGATTGAACATAGAGTAGAAGTGAAATAATACAAGAAACATCTGGGATTTCGATTTGGCTAGCTGGTACTAGTCACTGAGTTATGGTGCACTGGAGAAAAACTAAGTTTGACTGGAAAAAAATTAGAGCATCTTTGGACATATTGAGATGGAGAAGCACAATAGGCATTCATCTAAGCAGGAATGAAGAGAGTTTATTGGTCAGTGGCATAAGGGGAAATAGGAAAATCATGTCAACTTCCTGGCTAAACCCACGAATCACAGATTTTTTTCATTATAATTAAAACCAATAATTCTCTTCCTGCCAAATACACAGGGATCTCTTTTCTCTTTCGGGCTGTATAATTAGAGAACTCCATGAGACAGAAAACCATAGGCTTTCCTTCATGAAGGCATCAATTCCTCTCAAGAATCTTGTCCTTCAGGTCTGGTATAATATTAATCCACTGCATCAGGGTTTAGTACTGAGTACCATTAGTTAAAATACCTGAAATATAATATGGCCTTTAAATGAAGATAGGCTTTCTGTGACTTCTAAGATCTTATACTTCAAGGCAACTCATTTAGAAGCCAGAATATCTATTCTAATATAAAATTCAGGAAACCATAACAACCTAAAAATATCTACTCTTTACTGATTGCATCTAATGCCATACAGAGGCCAAAAGCAGATTCATTTGAAAGCTCCAATGTCAGTCACTAAGGCCCACTGTGGACCCCAAGAATTGTTTTGGGGAGAAGAGAGAAAAAGCATGAAGAAAGGACTAGAACCACACATTCCTATACTTTCAACCCTACCTTTAAGATGTTTAACTGATCTCACCTAAATTCTCTTTTGAACAAGAAACATAGTGATTAAAGATTAATGTCTGATGTGTTATCATGTTTTATCTTATGTTGAAAGAACATCAAGATTTATAATTGTTGGAACACAAGTTGTGGCCTTGTTGGAGGATGTTGATTTTCTAATACAGGTAAGTTCTTACTTGATGCTCACAATAGCCATATTCAGGCAAGTGAGATAACACTACCCGAAAAACAAAGGAATTTCTTGAAAGCCACACAAAGAGTAAACATAAGACCAGGATTCCAAACAGGGTCTGCCTGAATTAAGTAGCAGTGCTTATAACCACTATACAGAGTCTTGCTGGCTCACCCAGCAATACTGACAAAGTGCTGTCTCACACCTGTGAGGAAGCCAAAAGAACTCACAATTAATGGAGATGGAGCACACTGTATGAAGGAAGGGCAAGCTTGCAGCCCCGGCTCAGGCGAGGCAAAGGCATTACATGTAACCAAAATGTACCCCCATAATATCCTGAAATTAAAAAAAAAATCGAAATTCAAAGAGACTGTGATTTTTCACTAAGTCACCTGGATCTTGAGTACAGGAAGCAAAAATAAACCTAGATTTCCTACCATCCAGTCTAGAACTTTTGCACTGTAGCATATGCATGAACATGAGCATACACACCCACACACAGAATAACAAGAATCCAACTTTACAACTTCAGGTTACTGATGATGTCAGGCAAGAAATGCATCACCTTACACTGAAGAAGCTGTGAAAGCAGAAAAATCAATCCACTGTTTTAATAAAAGAACGTAAGAAACTGAGAAGATGAGCTATGGAGCAATCACTCTTGGCGGATCTGGCTGCTGTACTATTAATCATTTCTCCGCTGCACAGTCAGCAGAACTTTCAGTCTATTCAGCGCACTGTCAGGTCCACTGCAGAGACACTATGACCACGTGGGATGAGATTATAAAACCATCATTGTGTCCCAAGGACCAGGAACTACGCAGAAGATTGCAGTCTTCAAGAGAAAAAGAGTAATCCCAGGAAAAGACAATCATTTTCCTCAGGACTGGAATATTGAAATATCCTGACATGACAACTTAAATTCTAGCAATCACAAATCTTGAATTTAAGATAAAATCTTATACTGCATGTGGAATCAATCTTCAATCACTACTTTTCTAAGAAAAAATTTGAATAAGATCAGATTAATACCTTACAATGAGGGTCTTAAGTTTCTTTATAGAACTAGTTATTTTTCATCTTTGTCTTCTGCTTCCAAACTATTTGGGGGACCTCAATGACTGTCTTGGAGGCCTTCAGACTATCCCTGCCTGGTGTCTGGTGTTTAGAGTCATTCTGCTGACTTATGAGTTACCTAGAGGGAATGGGGAGTATTTTCTACCAAGTCTCTTAAATCAACATGTATGAGCCAATTGAATACCCAAAACACCTAGGATTTTGGAGCAAAGGCCTAAGTATTAGAAGAAAACAGTCAATAAAAGCAATAGCGCCATCAAGGACCCATTTGCACTAATCCCCACACCTGGTCTCACAGCAGTACATGTTCTAGGTCAAAGCATCCCCCCGGGAATGGATGATGCTAGTGGTGCATCCAATATGATGACCCTTCTGGAACTAAAGCTGGCTGTGCCATTCATTGGGTTACCAACTTCAGGAGCTCATCCAAGGTAAAGATGTCGAGTCTCAGCATCAACCCAAAAAGCATAAATATAACAGGATCCCTTTTCTAAATATCATATTCCTCTCTAAGACAGTCACCTGAAGCAGGGGTTTTCTCCATATTAGTTCAACTCGTTCTATTGCTTTTCTATTGTTTTATTTTTCTAATGATGAAAAAAATCCAGAACACAAAAAACCAAAAGATGCATTTGTGGAGAAGTAGAATATTTTATCTACTTTCTTCATCTAAACCTTAATCTCATTCCAATCCTAAACATCTTAACTTTTTATGACCTTCTCCCCTTATACTCTCTCCCAAGGATAATCATAACAGTATTCTTTAAGAAATCTCTTCGTATCACACAAGTTGTCTACCCTGACGCTGCAGTAGCCATGGCCATGGGCTTTAGTGGCCTCTGCATGTTTGTTTGCATGCTATGTTATCCTACCCTGAGCTCAGTCTTCCTGTGCCCTCTCTTGGTGCCATGCTCTCTCCAATGCCTGGAAATGTGGCTCTTTCTCATTTGTGATCTACCTTCACCTCAACTGCTATAGCAAAAAGTCTGCATGATTCTCTAAGGCTATAAGTGAGCTCACTTTTGGCAATATTGTCCCAGGATAAAGTCTTTACTGACCACAATTCAGGTACTCTAAAGTGCCCACCCTTGGTGCACTGGCCCCAAAATTTGAAACTTCACTGGTTCTAGGTCCTTCTGGTTTTGCTGTCCATCCTGCTCTCACTGCCAAATCCGCTGACCAGTCTACCCACAGGACCAATAGTGGCCTCAAGCCAACTGTTAAATATTTCTGACCTCGAAAACTCTTATAGTATATTATGAATGTGTCTTCCTGTCAGTCTCTTAAGTCTGGTGGGCGGAATTCAAGTCTATAAACATGGAGATCAAGGCTATATTATCCCAGTCTCATGGTTCGGTATACAAAAGAATGTAAAGAAAAAGAGCCCAAATAATCTCTAGAGAGATTATTCTCTAGAAAACTACCCCTTCTCCTATGTCTTTCTCTTGTTTCCTCTTTTCAACATGTCCATTTACCATATTTAGTACATGAGGGTAAAATTTTGACTTTACATTTAGAATAAGTGGGCAAGACTCAGAAAGAAAATTTTCATGGCATGAATTAAATCTCCTAATTTCTTCCATCAGCCCCTTTCAGGACATGAATTACATATGCATAAACCACATACTGAGCTTGTACACAAGATAGTCATCAATTTTGTACAAATTAATAAAAGCACATTCATTCAGATCCCATTAATTTTAGATTTCTCATGAAGGTGGATAGTGATTTAGCTGTATTCTGTGAAAAAATGCTATCCTGAGCAAATTAAGACAAAGTGATAAGAAGACTATAAATGACATCAATCCTCAATCTCTTCTAAGTACATTTTTCAGAGAACTCTAGAAATATCAATATACACATATCACAACATTCTTCATTCATTGCTGAATCTAATCGTTGCTGAAGGTTTTGTTTGTGCCAAACAGCTACCCTTGAGGAATTTACAACCTGGGAACTACAAACTACACATTTTCCTAGTTATTAATCATTCTTGTTATTATATTTTTAAATTATCTAATACTGGACACATACAAAAGAAAGTCATATACATATAAATTATGCAACACAATAAGTACCCCATGACTGTACCACCTAGCCTAAGAACTAAGATGTTCCCAATGTTCCTGTGTTAACCTGTATGTCCCTTTGTTATTCTTTCATCTGCCCCTTTCCACACCCCCAGCAGAATCACTCTTCTGAAATTTGTAGCTATCATTCCTTTGCTTTTCCTGTAGTGTTAGCCCATATGTATATATTCCTAAACACCAAGCTTTGCTTGTTTATAATTTTTTAAATGGTATTTTGGTATATGGAGTCTTTTGTGATCTGCTTTTTCTCACTCAATATTAAGTTTTAAGATTCATCCATGCTATAGCTGTGCAGTTGTGATTTTGTTCATCATCACTACTGTATAATATTTCATTTTATTTATCTATTCTCACTGTGATGGACATTTGGGCTGTTCCTAGTATTTTTCAATTACAAATAACACTGCTAACACTGCTATGAACATACTTCACATGTATGGTGTTTATATGCAAGAACTTCTCTAGGATATACCCAGAAAGAGAGATGCTGGGTTCTGGAGTATGTTCAAGTTTATGAGTACTAAAAGCATTTCCAAAATGGCTGGACCAATTTATATTTCTCTCAGCAAGATATAATTTTCCATCAATCTATAACCACTCCAACAGTTAATATTGGCAGATTCATCTTTTAAATTTCATGAATTTAGTAAATGTGTAATGCTACACCATCGCAGTTTAAATTCACATTTCCTTGATTACCAATAAAACTGAACATATTAACGTATGTTTACTGGCCATTTGGATTTATTTTGTGAAATGTTTATCCAAGTCTTTTGGAAATTTTTATATCAGACTGCCTTTTCTTATTGGTTTGTAGGTATAATTTATATATTGAAAATCCTAGTCCTTTGTCAGTGACATGTGCTGCAAATTACTTCTAGTTTGTGACTTATCATTTCACTCTCCTTGTGGTATCTTTCGGTGAACAAAAGTTTGTTATTTTAACATAATTGATCAGTCTTTTTCATATAGTCAATTACTATGTTTTAAGAAATCATGCATATCCATCTCTGAGACCATACGGATAAGAAATAATTCTTATAAATCAATTATTTGTCCTTGTAAATAGTATAACAATTTCTTTTAAAATATTCTATAATTTTGACCAGTATTTGCAAAAGGATATTCCTAGGACCACCTGAATCAAAATCACTAACTTTTAAAATGTTAATTCCCAAGCCCTGTTTGTTTTTCAACGAATATTTGAGTGACTTTTATATGCCAGGTTCTGTTCTAAATGTAAGAAACAGAAGTAAATAAAACAGACAAAATGCCTGGACATTATATGATTTACATGTATGGGGAGAAAGAAAATAAACAATAAATAGATAAAACATAATATGCCTTCTTCCTCTTTGTCTTTTCTCTCTTTTTCTACTGGGACTCCTGGCTTTTCTGACTCAGGCCTTTTACGTTGACTTATACGATGGCAATGGTGTCTTTGCAGATGTTATCAGAAAATTGCAGCTATGACGTATATTTAGCCTTGAGGATTTCATGCTAGGGAGAACTTCTAGCATAGGGCAATAAGCAGAGTGCTAGTAAGTTGTAAACTCTTACTTCTTCTATCATGTAGAGCAACTTGCTTCAATAAATATATCTCTAAACTTAGCAGAACCCACCGTCTTGACTGATGTTTCAATACCTCATCATATTAATATATTCACTGTCTTAATTGCAGCTGTTCCCAAATCTGAGGCCATTTGCTTTTCTTAAAAAATAAACCTTTTTGTTCTTTGAAAAATCATTATTGCCTTAAAGGCAAATTTAGACCTTATACTTTTAAGTTATAATAGAAATATCAAACCATAATATCTTTGCATAATTATGAATACTGCACTTTAGGAAAATTCAGTTTGAACCAAGTTAGAAAAAAAGAGCGCATATCTAATATTGCTTAAGGCTTCTGTTCAAATTACCCATTTGCAATTTAGCTCCAAAATCCTCCTTTATATTTCACCTGTATCTCATGGGATGACAGTCTGGGAACTACGTTTCCCAGAACCACTACAGCAGAGTTCTGGGTTAGAGAATGCCAATGAGAGGCCCCAGCGAATGATTGGAAGGCAACAGATAAGGAAAAGCCAAAACATTGTTTCCCCAGCTGCAGTGGACATGGGCTCTGGCACATGTGGGATTTGGTAAGGAACTCTACATGTTTCCTCATGAATCTCGTATCTTGGTGCTACAGGAGCTCTGTGAGGTTCCTGCACCTTTCTGATTCCCTGAAAGCTGGCGGTGAACCTGAGATCTAGCAATGGCCTTCCTTGACCTTATATACCCCCAGGTCTTCCAGTGGTTTTGAAAGCATCCATTTACCTATATTAAATCCCTTCTTGCTTCAAATACCTAGAGAGGTTTCTGTTTTCTAGACTAAACACTGAATAATATACCATACCATTCTACATTATTTTCCCCATTTCTTGATTTCTAAATTTCCAAATCAGAATTAATTTGATTCATAAGCTTCAAATACAGAAGAACCCTCCCCTAGTCTCAAATTGAAGACCTGAAATCCCATAAAATCTAACCTTTAAGTGAAATGATTAGAAATCCAACAGATCCTTTGAACTGTAGGAAAAAAACATAAGAATTTATATTTAATTTCATTATTATTGTGACCATGAAATTTTCACAACATATAGGAATTTCAGTTCATAAATATGTATGTGCACATACTGAGCAAGGTAGCCTTTTTAAGAATTATGTATTTTTAACATCTGATTCAAGTAATTACATTTGCTAAACTTTAAAGGTCACATTTCTACTAAAGGCCAATGGGCTGAACGTCAGAAACATGTCTTCCAATTTAGCATCTGTATTAGTTTTCTAGGGCTTTCATAATAAAGTATCACAAACTGAGTGAATTGAACAACAAAAAATTATTGTCTCAGTTCTGGAGGACAGAAGTCCAAAATCAAGATGTCAACAGGGCCTTCTGAAAGCAAGAGGAAAAGATCTGTTTCAGGTCTCTTTCCTAGTTTCTGGCAGTTTGCTGGCAATCTTTGGTATATTTTAGCTTGTAGATATATCAGCCTGACCTCTTCCTTCAAATTGACAATGCATCCTCCCTATATACATACATGTGTGTCTCTGTGTCCAAATTTCTCCTTTTTATAAGGATACCAGCCACACAGAAATGACCAAAGGAAAACTTCTCCAATCTCCACCTTTCCCCACGTCAAGTCCAATAGCACAGGGAGATTTGATTCAAAATACATCCTTCCAGATCTTTTTAATACATGTGCATATAAAATATTTTCCTTTTTTTTGTTTATCTACATTTCCTAATGTGTCTAAATGAACACATATCTTTTACATTAAGAAGAAAAAATAGAAGTTTAAAAAAAAATAAGATGGAAATTTTATTCTAAGATATCTTAGGTATATCTCTAGAATTTTATGGGAAAAGCAAGATTAAAAAAATCCTTAGAAGGGAGAAAGGCAACTTATTTGTTTGCATATTGCAATAGAAATATCCATTAAGTTCATTACCAGCTCCATTACTATTCAGTTGGAAAAGCACTAACTAGCCCAGTTCTTGGCACACAATAGCTTCTCAATAAATATTAATTATTAATTAATTAGACAATAAAGTCATTTCTAGAAAACATCATTTGGGACTGAGAGAGTTTGGATTAGAAATCTGAGAGGGCACAGGTGGTGTTGTCATTGCTTCTTCCAGCTAACAGTTGGGAGTTTGAAAGAGAAAGGAGGCTATGGGAGGTGAAAGGCTGGCTATGCAGATGGTGTCAAAGAATGAAATTTGGATTTCTGGACCACAGTCTAAAACACCAAAAATGATAAGCTTTTGGCTAGAAATGCAGCCCATGTCAGTAGTACAAAGAAGCATATGTTTGTCTAAAAATGAGCTAACCTGGTTAAAAGGTCCTGAAAATGGAGCAGTGGATCTGGACACGTGGTGAAGCTTTGCCTCAATTAAGCTCCATTAACCAGATCATTGCACCACTTTCATGCTAGTCACTTTTTTAAATGAAAAGACAATGTCTAAGAGCCCTTCTAATCTTAATATTCAATGTGTCTCTAAAAGAGGAGGGAGAAAATTTTAAAAACCCTGAAGTATGTATCCGCTTACTACGGAGACCCAGCAGGCACGACCTGGGAGGACTTACAACAACGCCCAAGCGCCCCGTAGTGTCCACGAGACAATAATTTTAAAAAGAGTCAGAAATAATAGTCATGGCCTCAGATAATTACAAAATTATATGTGGGCAGAGAACAAAGAAATCTTGATATTGTAAAACATAAAGACAAATGCAACATCGTTATCGTCCTCAGACTTGATAGGCAGCTGCACAGAAGTTTAACATGTGACTTACGTGAAGGAAGGAAAGGCAAAACTTTATTGACCGTAAGTAAGATACATACTTGCTTAGAGAGTCTTAAATGTGAAAGTGAAAATACCCAGAAGAATATACAGACAAGGATAAAAGAAGAGATCAACTAACAATTTATTAATCCATTCATTCATTCAACCTGGATAATATTCAAAACATTTACAGGTACAGCCAATCAGAAGGTACACTTCAGTCTGTCAGAAGAGATATCAGCTGTAAACAAATGGTCTAGTGGTCTGGGACACCAGGCTCATGTGTGCTGGCTAACATGTCTGCATTCAGCAGTTGAGTACATAGGAACAGAGTGTGTGTGTGTGTGTGTGTGTGTGTGTATGTGTGTAAAACACATGGAACGCCTTTCACCACATATAATCCCACCTCATATGACATCTTAGGTCAAAATTATTGCTAATTAAATTGCAAGATTACATATATCTCATTCAAGAAAAAAATTTTGAAAATTGTACTTAATTTAAAAATTCAATTTGCTATAAATATTTGGTCTAATTCTATGTTTGACTGGTTTCCAAAAAAACCCACAAGGTCTTTTATACTATGTTTTACTTATTCTTGGAACACTGGAATAAAACACCCAATAATTTTAAGTATTTCTCCATGGCTTACATATATGAAATGCATTTCTCTTGCCTTTACACATGAAATCTAATTTAAATAGGCATTAAATTGGTAAGGTCTGAAAAGTTTCTTCATGGGTTTGAAATCAGTACCCCATTGTTCTTCAGCATTTTTATCCTTCCTAAGGAGAATTCTGAGCCAGCAAGATTTTTATTCCTTTGAAGGTAAACATTACATGCATTGAGATTTTTTTTTTCTTCATCTGTAGTAACTATCTAGGTGTGGTTCTCCTTTTAATTTTTAATTCTCTTTTTCATTTTTTATAGACTCCTTTCAGGAAACTTTTATGCTTTTATGTCTCCATGATTTGTTTCCTTTTCTCTATCTATTCTTTCCTTATACTATTCTTTCCTTATACTATTCTTTTCTTTTTCAAAAGAGCTATGCCTCTTACCAACAAAGTTTTCTAAAATATATATGTATTTTATAATATATATTTTTATAAATTTTTAAACACAAATATATAATATATACATATTTTTATAAATATATGTTTTATAACATATACGCATACACACACATAATTTTTAGCCTCAGCCTCTGAGTCAGGTTATTTCCTTTCCCTGATCCTGGTGTGATTTTTCCATTGGCCTCGCTTTGTTGTGTCAGGTGTTGCTGAGGTTAGTGCTGTTGCTGTCATCGTTGTTGTTTTCATCATCAAATGAGAAGCAGTCTGCCCAGACATCGTGTTTATCAACAAACAGGTTTGTTTTTTGTTTTTTTATTTCCTTGACTTTGTTCAATGTACATTTAGATAATGATCAAATCCCCTTTCTGGGATCTAAAATGAAAGACAGTTTGATGTATCAAATCATGGCTGATAAATGGCAGATTTGGGATTAAAAAACAGTTCTTTCAGCACCACACTTTTTCTTGATGCTACACTATAAAAACAATCTAATGTACCAAAATATGGCATTGTGATAAAACAGTGATGCTGATTTTTACAAATGTAGGTCTATGTAAATATATATAATTTATAATGACAGTTTCTATTCTATAACTACTATTCTATAATAGAAGAGGATTCAAAAGTACACTAAACCAAAGATGATATAGTAAAATATATTGCTAACAATATGGTGGAAGCAGAGGGCTCAGTACAGCTTATGCAAAGAGCAATCTAAAGAGTGCTACACATTGAAGTAAGTTGAAGAACTTCTTTCGTATTTATAATATATGCTTGATAATCCTCCTCCCTTTGGCTTTCTCATTTGCTCTAAAAGAGCCTGCAGAGTTATATAATTGCAAAATTAAATGCAGTATGGAGAGCGATTTTTCCATTTTATGCCATCCACTGATTAAGTGATCCAGTTTTCAGCAGTGTCAACAATCATTAAGAAAAGTCAGAGATTAAATACCTTATAAAAACAAACAGAGCAGGCAAATGAATAAATCTTTTTTTAGAACTTGTGGATACTTGATAATGGAATTTTATACTGAAATTAAAAACTAATTCACTTGTAAATAATCATGATATTAATACACAAAACAGTTGCACCACAGTGCATTTCCTATGTGCCTTCAGTGGTTCTTAAATGACAAGTCCTTTACGTTATGCATATTTATAGTCTTGATTCTTTGGGGGATCATTGTCATACAGGATCACCTTGAACTCTTCAACTTTATGCAGAAAAGTCTGGAAACCACTCATATGATAGCATTACCCTATTCACCAGCCTTGCTAAATATTTAATGGACAACAAATTATTAAAAAGCCAATTAGCATGACTTCACAGCCTCTTTAGAAGTTTAAGTTTCTGTCATTTAATTGTAGAAGGATAATTAATATTTGTAGCTGATTCAGTCACCTAATAACCCATCAAAAATTTGTTTCTCAATTCTAGGTAAATTATTTAATTTGTGCTTTTTTAATGTGAATAAAAACAAAATAATTCAAAGAAGTGTCCTTTCCCCATAAAGATTATGTAAGCAAAATTTCCTTGGATTTAGATCCATTGATTTTTAAATTATGGTTTTATTTTTCTTCATATAGAATATTAATTATGTTAATTAAATAAATTTTACAAAATACCAAAAAAAGTACAAAAAAAATCAGCAGTACTTCTACCACTAAAAATAATCATGATTAACATAGGCATTTATTCCAGCTAGTCACTCTATAAATATTTACTATGACTTTACCATATACAAAATACCATGCTAAGTGCTATAAAATATAGTAGTGAGCAAGAACAAACTCTTGCCATCATGCAGTTAACAGTCTGATAAGAAAGGAAGACAGTGAACAGTTGTAATTTGATTAGTTCTGAGATAATAGTTGTGGATACTTTCAAAGTTTCACCTAATTTATGATTTAGAAAGAACTTCCTTGAGGAACTGGTGCTCTCCACTTCCGCTAGAACGTAAGTTCCATACAAGCAGAAATCTATTCACTGTAGTTCATTCCCTAATAAGTATGTGTAGACACTTAATATATATGCATTCTACGAATGACTAAAGCCAGAAATATAGGGAAGCAAGGTCCAAATAAAACAGGAATCTATGTTAAGGATCTGGCACTTCAAAGTGGTTGGAAACCATTGACAATTTCTAAGCAGGGATGTAACATAAATTTACATTTAAAAAAAAATCTTTCTATAGCTATAAAATGGAAAATGGTGTGGAAGGGGACAGTAGTGAGCCAATTCATACTCTATCTAAGTAACCTACACGAGAGATGATGGTGACAGGGACTAGAGAATGGCACTGGGGTCAAAGAGAAGTGAATAGATTTGAGCAATAATTACAGCACAGACTTCGTGGTCATTGGTTGGGTGAGAGGAGAGAAGAGAGGGGAAAACCAACGATCACTCTAAAGTTTCTAGCTTCTAAACTAGGGAGACGGTAATACCATTTGCTAAGAAAGGGACAACTGAAGTTGGAGCAGATTCGTACGTGGAGATTGGCTATGGTGGATTAGACTATAGACATGCTGAGTTTAAGGTGTTTGAGAGACACCCAGGTGGAGACACCCAATAGTTAGCTGCAGATACAGGTTGAGGACCCTGGCAGAAAGTCTAGGCTAGAAATAGACTTGTGAGGATCATTGGAATATAGTTGCTAAGTGAAGCAGTGAGGATGGGTCATGTTATGCAGAAAAGCATAGACAGTGAAAAGAGTACCAAGCTTAACAGAAGATTCCTGAAGTATTACAATATTAGGTGTGATTAAAAGGGGTGGAACTACCAAAGAGACCGAGAAAGATTGACACAGAGGAGTAGAGAAGCCCAAGAGAATGTGCTGCTATGGAAACCAACGGAAAGCGCTCTCAAGAAAGAGGCTCTGGTCAGAAGCATTGAGTGCTTCTGAGACGGCAAATAAAGATAAGGATGGAAAAATGACCGTGGGAGTAAGTTACAGGAAGACCACTGGTGAACTTAATGAGTGTACTCCTTAATGAGAGGAGGTACTTTAGAATAGATTGAGAAAAGAAAGGGCAGAGAAGAAATGGAACTAATCATTGAAAAAGATTTATTTAAGAAGTTTTACTGTGAGTGGGAAGAAAGAGGTCTCTACAGAGAAAAGCAAGTCAGATTGAGAAGATTTTTTTAAGATGAGAAACACATTATCATTTTAAATATTTATGGGAAGTTTATAATAGAATGGGCAGTGCTGAAGATTCAGAGTCAAGAGCATATAAATTATTGATCCCTAAAGCAATGAGGGAGGAAAAAAGAGATGGATAAAACAGGTAGAAAAATTAGGAAAGACAGGCAAGTCTTCGAATAGGTGAGAAGGATGAAAAATAAAAGAAAAAGATTGCAGGTTAACAAGTTTGGTGAAGGGAAATTCATTAACGACTTAACCTGAAAGCATCTGCTTCTCTGTGAAGTGAGAGGTATCGTATCTTAATTTTCTGAGAGTACAACAGAGGAAGAATTGGAAAAAGAAAGTCTGAGGAGGTCTGAGGAGAAGAACGAACACGTGAAACAGTTGTGGAGAGCTAGACTTTGACCTGCTGAGGAAACTGATGAGTATAGACCTGTCGAAGTTGAAGTTGGCAATCATAAATTTATATGACGTGAATTTAATTAGATTGTGGATTTTTGCTTACAGAACCAGATAGCTGAGTACAGGAAAGGCAAACACAGATAGTGGGGTTAATTCAGGGCTGGGGTTTTGCCAGACAGACACATTATAAGGATTAGGGACAGGAAAGCATAGTGCATTTGAGGTTCATTCACACTGTGGCACATGTAAGTAACTTGTTTCTTTTCCTTGCTGAGTAGTATTCCATTGTATGTACATACTATATTTTGTTTATCCATCCACAAGTTAACATACAGTTGGATTCTGGAAGCTTTTAGACTGTGATAAATAATGCTACTATGAACATTTGCAGACAAGTCTTTTCTTGGGTAGGTAAGCTAAGAGTGAAATTGTTATGATATCTGGACAGTATATGTTTAAAATTTTTATGAAACCATAAAACGGTTTCCCAGAATGGCTGTTCCATCTTTCATCCCCACTGGTAATGTATGAAAGTTCCAGTTTCTCTACATTCTTGCCAACACTTGATGTTGTCAGCCTGTTGTATTATAGCCATTCTAGTGAGCATGCAGTGGTATCTCACTGTGGTTTTAATTTGCGCATCTCTAATAACATTTTAATATTGCTTTGGCATTTTTCCTACTTTGTTCAGCAGGGATGACTCTATTTTTAATTCAGTTCTTTCTTCTAATATGTCATCAATCAACTCTTGCTTCAAAAGTTCATGTGTTCTTTAACTGACAGTACAGCGTAGGAGCATTCCTGTTTCTTGCTGAAAAAATATTCTTAAAAATATGCTTTTCCTCTGCCCCTTTTTATTTTTCTTATTTTATCTTTCAGAATCATTTCATAACTTCTATATCAGTTACATGGTTTAGTCCTCCTAGGCCTCCCTCCTGGACCTTCTGTTAGATGCAAAACAGATTCCATTCTGTTCTGTTTTGCTTTATTTTTAATTCTTGAATAAAGATAGCTTTAACCTGGACTGTTATTTACCCCCAAAATGATCTGGTTAATTTCTCCCCAAGTCCCCTCCTTGAAAGCCTGGACACCATTAAATTCCTCTTAAATTCTAAAATGAAGGAAAGTTTCATAATCTTGCAGCCTGAGGAGAGGGTCTGGGACTGGGAGAAATTTCAGCAATTGTCTTTTGGTAACTAATTCTTTGTTGAGAAGCCACAACCACCTTTCTGTATTTGATTCTCCACTCCTTGTACTCAGTAGGACTGAGGGAATCCTCCTTCCTGATATTGCTGCCCATCATTTTTGAGGTTACCCCATCTCATTAGTGAGAAGTCATGTCAAGCAAAAGCCCGATACCTGCTGCTTTCCTATTTGGTATGACCATATCACACTTTTAGCCCCATCAGAGCTACATCCAAATACTATTGATGTGTGATGAAGAAAGAAGCTCCAGGAGGCATGGCCCTCACTATTGAATCTTCCTTTATCCACTAAATTTATTCATCTTACCAGGATTTTCACTTTAGGTACAGTGAGTCCTTTCGACCTGGAGATTCAGGTGGTTTTCCACTGAGTGAAAATTTTCAGTGCAACTTATTTTCCATTTCTCCCGATCTC
Organism: Avahi laniger; assembly: GCA_963575035.1. NCBI lineage: Eukaryota > Metazoa > Chordata > Mammalia > Primates > Indriidae > Avahi > Avahi laniger. The sequence continues at coordinate 14,609 of CAUYSK010022196.1, read as the reverse complement.
TTTATCTGGCATTTATTCATATTTTTCATATATGCTATATTTATAATTTTCTCATTATCTTTACATTCCATGTCTTTTCTATATTCCAAGAAAGTATTTCAAAATTGTCTTCCGCATATGTTACCTCATTTCCTAAAATCCGCTTTGCTTTATGTCCTTCTAATTCTGATTTTAAATCTGAAATTATGTTTTTTAATTTAATTAAACTATAATCCAGGTCTTTATTTCTGCATGCTTTTCAAGAGGATCTTTTATTCATCTCAATATGTGAGATGTGTCATTATATTATCTTTGACCTTTTATCATGGAGTTGATGAAACGCTAAGTACTTAGTTCATTCCATAGAGAAATGCTACCAAAATCATTGTACATCTTATAGCAAAATCTTTACCAAAAAGTATGTGCTGCTTCTGCATTTTTAATGTCTTTGTGTTGCCATCCTATTTTTGAAGAATCCCATATTGGTTTCCCTTTACCTACTCACACTTCAATTAGAAGAGGTTTACCAAGGCCTAGGTTTTCCCTCACTGCCCACCTGGTTGTTGTTGGAAATTCTGTGATCTTAAGCACAAATGCTGCTTTATGTACCTTTCCATCATAGTTCAATGAACGAATGGCAGCTGTAGGAAGGAAACTTCACGTGTCACTTCTTCCTCATGCTTGGTTATACAGCTTTGACAGAAGCCAGCTTTCTCTTGAAAGCTTTATACTTAGCCCAGCCTCTGTGCCAGTTACATGGCTTAGCCCTCCCAGGCCTCCCTCCTGGACCTTCTGTTGAATGCTAAAGCCCTGCTGTGCTGCCAACCTTTCACTTGATTTAGTTACCGCACAGATCCTGGGGCTGCTTTGAAGTGTTGCTCCAAGACAGCAAAAGGGATTCTGCATGGTTTATTGCCCTGCTATACCCCAGCTCAACTTTGCCCCTCCCAAAAATGGCACTGAAATAAGTTTCAACCAACCGTTACTGTCTCAGAAAGGGTAGCAATGAATCAGCCTTAGGTTTCCTTCATCTTTAAACCTTTCTTGACTCCCCAAAGTTGGAACTGTTTGTTTGTTTTAAATTTATTCAGTCCCCAAATCTTTACTCATGGTAACTCATCCCACTGCCCCAACCAATCTCGGACTCTCAGAACCCATTTCATGTAACACGTAAACACAGACACACACACGCACATGCACACAAAAAAACTCGTAACATACACATAGCAAAACACATTTCCATTAAAGTCGGGAACATGATAAGCTAATATTATCACCATTAGTTGTCATTATTCTGGAAAGCCAATGCAATTAAGCAGGAAAACAAAACCAGTGTTAAAAATATTGGCAAAAATGTGGTAAAAAAATATTGTGTGTGACAGGTCTAAATGCAGGAAAATCAATGGTAAAACTATAGGTACTGATAAAAGAATCCATTGTGATTACAATTTATTGTTAAGAGAAAAACAAAAAACTGAATGAATATTTTGATCTCATTTTGATTATATGAAATGATATTTCTGTCTGTGAGGTATATGTGTGTGTGTGTGTGTATCTGTCTATAAGAAAAAAATCTCAAAATGTCAACAGTCTCTTCAGGTGATAACATTACAAATGCTTTTTTCCCCCTTATCTTCATTTTCCAAAGTTTCTACAGTGAATATGCGTTTTTATAATAAAAAAAGTTGTAAAATGAGGAAATGACAATGAATAATAAGGTACCCAACTATATTAGTCACTCCTTTCCTATGATTCACCTTAGTGAATATTCAGGAATGCATTAAGAAAGACCTTCTTGAAATAATAATTCATGCAAAAAGGATTGTTTATTTTTTATGATAGGGCCTTTTTAACAAAGCACATTTGAAAAATAAATTCAGCCAAGCATAAGCACAACCTGAAAAATAAAAACAAGAGCAAAGGACTAAAATCCTTCACAAAGACCTTGCAGGTTGGCATATAATGAGATTCAGGGTTTAATAATAGAAAACAATTTCAATGCGAAATGTGTATATTAATGTCAAGTTGGGACAAAGTGCAAATAAGACCAGCAGCTCTGTAGAGTTACCTCTTCATTCTTCTACATTCCCTCTCTTACCTGTCCTTGAATAGCCTGGGAAAATGCCACATCTCCTGAGAGTTCAAAAAATATTTATAAAGATAAATGACAAAAATAACTTTTCAAGGATCACTCAGCTATTTTCCAGAACACAAGTCAATATTACAACAGAATCCCGGTGCAAAGTTCTCCAAATAGGGATTCCAATTTTAAGTTAGTAAATATTTGTGAGAATATACCGAGTACTGTAAGCATTTACACACACTTCAGGTAATTTAATTTCATAACATCCTCCAGAGGTATTATAAATATCTTTTTGCCAGGATGGAGATGATAACACCTAAGCAGTTTAAAGTGGCAAGTCTTGCTCCAAATGAAGAGCAAGGTGGATGATGCTGTTCCATCTAACAAATGAACAAATAGAGGCAGATCATGTTGAAAACAGATGAGAGGTTTTATTTGATGTTGGAATGGAAGTGATATAATTTCTTCAGTAAATAAGGCCCAAGCACTAAGTTAAGTGCCAAGGACAACGGTGGTTTTTAAGACTTCCTGGCAGCCCCATTGTTCACAAGGTGAGGCAGTTTCAGCAGCAAGATAAAACAATAGAAGGTAAAAACGAGAAAAGGAGAGAAACCAGGATTTTGCTAACATTGCTGACATTCTCAATTAAGTCTTGCCTAAAATCTACCTTAACTCTGGACTTTTCAAATAATATAAGCCAATAAAAGTGTTTTATTGTTTAAGCTGTTTTATTTGCCACCAAAAGATTCCTATGCAGACATCTCTTAGGAAGCCAAATTCCAGAATAGAGATACCATTAGTGTGGGCTAGGGTTGTAGCAATAAACAGAATATGCTAAATTCGAGATTTACTTAAATGGTGTACTCGACAGAATTGATGATGAGGGTGTTGAGAGAGAAAGCAATGACAAGGATGATTGCCAGGTCTGGGGGATGACTGAAGAGGGAGCTGACTTCAGGGTGACTTTGGGGGAGGAAGTCAGAGGGGATGAATATAGTCTTGCACAGCTTGGGTCTGAGGACCCTCTGATATATACAGGTAAAAATAACACAGGCAGTTGGAAATGCAAGCAATAACCTAAAGTGACAAAAGAGTACTAAATAACAAGTTTTTTCTTTCTCAGTCTCCTTCAAACAGATGAAATAAAGCAAGTCTATACAATCCCTGTCAGCCTATTCTCAGCCTCTGAAATGATAAAGGAGTGACAAGAAAAAATAGGGCAAGATATTCTCTGTTTAACAAAAGAGGCAAAGGGGCGTATTTCCCATTCTGTAGAAAATGGTGGAAATGCTAAGAAAAGTGGGAATTGGGTGTGAGCCATAACATCTTCAGGGGAAGGAGTAGGGAGTGGCAGGGGGAAAGCCTGGGAACATCAGTCAACTGATGATTCAGAAGAGAGAAGAGTTTCAGCTGTAACAATGTGAGTGGGGTCTTTTTAGTCTATTCTTATACTACGATGTAGGCGAGGTCTGAATATGGCCAGGCAGGTGGTCGGAGGGTGAAGGGCAGTGGAGCACTATCATGAGCCATGCTTGTTGAAGAAATGGCCTTTGTGAATCCTAGGGAGGTAGACTCCACCATACAATAACTGGGATGGAGATTAAACACCTAAACTGACAGCCACGGATCCAGTAGCATCTATACATTTTTATATCTGAAGACAAAATATTTTGATGTGGAAAATGGAAAGCAATGTATTTGAGTTTCATAGTAAGACAATTTTAGAAGTAGCATTTCTGGATGCTGCGCTTTCTTCCTAATAATGCAATTGATTTAAGGAACTTCCCCATTTTCAAAGAATGAAATTATTATTTCCTGTGGTCAGAAAATATTTGATATTTGGTATTTGATGGGATAAAGTGTTTTGGCCATCATATCTGGATGAAGGAAGACAAACTCCCTGTAAAAGAGCAAAAGATATTCGTATGGAGAGAACAGTCTAAAGACAATAGGGATGAGATTACAATGGAGAAGGATTTGGAAGAAACAAAGCAAAACGGAAGAATTAAACTTCGGAGGCAGTTGGGGGAGAATTGGGACTGCGGAAAACTGAGTTAATGATGTAGAAAACAAACTTGGAAAATTTTCATAAATGCAGAGCAGGAAAAACAAAGATATGAAAACTGAAAATATGAGCACATAAGTAAGGCAGGCCAAAGAAACCAATTCTGACTAACAAAGGAAGAGGGAACGATTTCAGAGGATTTCAATGAGTACACAGAAGCAAGAAACGCCTGGAAAACCAGGTTTGGAAATAGAAAGGAGCCAACTGAACTCCAGAGGGCAAACAGACAGGAACTATAGTCCATCCTGTGGATGGCAGAGGTCTAGGGTACAGCCCGCACAGGACTACCACCACTTGTACTGTGGCACTTGCTGAAGTTTCAAAGTCCCAGGAGAGGGCATCCAATTGTCTCAGCTCGGACATGACTTAAGAATAAAACAATATTTCCAGGACCCTTAAATAAGTTCCACTAAACTATAAGCTCCTTAAGGGTCAGGACCAAGTAATACATAATATATGTGTAATATACATAGTCCCACCATGCTTACAACATTGGTTTTTCTAAAACAGCTACTCAATAAATTCTTGTTGAATGTATGACTAAATGAAAATCTAAACCATGTGGACACTAAATAGGCTATCCTTACATAGAGTATCCTTTCGGATAAATTAATGACAAGGAATCAAAAACAATTCCCTCAACACTGCCTCTGTTCAGTCATTCACAAATGCCCATTGCTTTTATTTATTGAAGAGATTCCTTAATTCCATCCCTTTCTTGCTATTGCCACTTCCACAATCTTAGTTCAGACCCTTAGCCTCTCTCACCTGAACTACAGCAATGAATCTCACAGATATTTAGGTAGGCCTCCGCATAGTAATTAAAGTAATATGTTTAAATTTTTTAATTTATTTATTTATTTCTGCTTAAAACATTTCAGTGACTTATATTACCCACTAGAATACCCACGCTGGCGTGGCCACACAACATATCACATACACAGACATACGCGCACACACACAATATACACACAAACTTTTTAGCCTCCATTTGCAATTCCGGAAAATTCTTCTGCTTCAATATCTTTACTTATTCTATACCTCCATTGTCCTTAGCCTACTTTCTACCTGCAAATAGCTTACATACCCTTTCAAACTTCAATTGCCTTGAGCTTTATGTTTTATGTGTCTGTATGCCACTGGAATTCTGTGAGCTCCTTGACAGTGAGAACTGTGTCTAACTCATTTTTGGATTCTTCCTCATATATATTACAGTTCCTGGCACATTGCAAGCCCTTTGTAGAAATTTTTATATATAGTAATTAATTGGCTGATGTAGGCACAAAGTTATAATCAGCGTTTCCATGACTTTTCACGGAGTATTAGCAAGCTATGATACTACTAAACTCTCCCATCGTTGATGTTTTAATATACATAGATATTCAAGTAGAAAAAAATTATACGTTACACAGAATTTTCTTTTCTCAATGTTCTGTATTTACGTGTCATACATATAAAAAACCAGTTTTGACCCAGTTGTATAAGACAGTTTGAGTGTTATTCCAACTACAGTGACTTTACATAAGAGCCATAGACTAATGATTGAAGATAATTAATAACTCACTGCAAAATGGCAAATAAAAGCCAAAAGAGGAATTGGATTTTACTTATTTCTGATGTCGAGATTCACTTCATAAAGGTGTGTAACTGGAAGCAATAGACATGCTCCTACAGTCACTCATGCATCATTATCAGACTCCCTGAGTAACAATATTCTAAAAGGAGGAAATGTTGCTTGAATTCAATATAAATGAAAATACAACAGTAGATTTACTAGCTTTGGACAAAAATCTAGTAATATCAAAAACCAGGTGTATTAGAGATAGTTCTAGATTTGGAATGAAAATACAATTCTACTTTGTCTTTTATTAGTTGCATGGCCTTGGCTGCAAAACAAACTTTCTGAGCTTCTATGCCTTCTACTTTACTTACTACACAGCATCATTATGAAACTCAATAAGTAGTGAATACTAATGTGTTTGTAAACCATAATATGATTATAAAATTTAAAGGAATGGCCAAAAATTCCCATTGGCAAAGGTAAACAGGAATTTACGCTCAAAGGTAGCAGGATAGCCACCTTTTAATGCAAGTTCAAAGTTCTCAGTAGTTTTAAAATGTAGTATGACAAAGACCTAGGAGCTTAAATGAGCATCCATGCCTCTTTCAAGCCATTGCCTTCCAGGACCTCCCCAAGTGCTATTTCTGTTACATCAGCACAGGCAGATAGGGGCACAGTTGCCAGGCAACCTTATCGCACGAGCAGTACAGCAGAGTGCTTAGGAGCATGGGCTCTGGAATCCGATTGCCAGGGTTGGGCTCCCCACTCTGACCATGCCAACCTTGGCAAGCTTCTTCCTTTCACCAAGCCTCAGTTTTCTAGTCAATAAAATGGGAATCACCCTCTGTATTGGTTTCCTATTGCTATTGTAATAAATTACCACAAATTGGTGGCTTAAAACAGCACAAATTTATGTATCACAGTTCTGGAGATCAGAAGTCCAAAACTGAGTCTCACTAGGCTAAAATCAAGATGTAGTCAAGGTTAAATCCTTCTAGAGGCTCTAGGGGAGAATCTCTTCCCTTGCCTTTTCCAGCTTCTAGAGGCTGCTGGCATTCCTGGGCTCATGGCCCCCCTCCATCTTCCAAGCTAGCAGCAGAGCATCTTTCTGACCCTCTTCCACCCTTGCGTACCTTTGACCACAACAGGGAAAAGTTCTATGCTTGTAAGGACCCCTGTGATTACACTGAGCCTGCCCAGATAATCCGACGTAATCTCCCCATCTCAAGGACCTTAATCTTGCAAAGTCCCTTTTGCCATGTAAAATAGTACATTCTCTACAAATTCCAGGATAAAGATGTGGACATCTTTGGGTGCCATCATTCAGCCTACCACAGCCTGTCTCATAGGGTTAATGTAAAGATGAGATGACTATTGGCACAATGTTGTACAGCAGACCTCTAGAACTTCCTCATCTTGTATCACTGAACTTTATATCCATTGACCATCAATTCCCGCCTTCCCCCTCCTGCCAACCCCTCACAGCTGCTATTCTACTCTCCGCTTCTATGAAATTGATGATTTTAGGCATCTCACGTAAGTGGAATCCTGCAGTGTATGTTTGTCTGTGACTGGTTTATTTCACTTGGCGTAATGTCCCCATCAAATTGTGCACTTTAAAACTGTGTAGTTTTCTATATATCAACGATACCTCGATAAAGCCATTTCTTTTTAAAAAATAAGATGTTAGCATATAAACTATTTCGAACAGTGTCTGGCACACAAAACATCATGTAAGTGTGAGTGATTATGGCTGTAACTATTATTATTATTGTCACAAAGTTCAGCTTTGTCTAAGCCAGTTAGCTGACACGCATGCGGAAGGAGGGGGAGCGGAGGCAGAGGAAACTCAAAAACAAGTTGCTACAACAAGTGCTGAATTCGCTGTTTAAGAAAGCAGGTAGGCCCATTGCCCGATGCCCCCTCCAGTACTGAGTCACACATGAAGCTGGTCATTTTCCAGGCAAACAGAGAAAAGGACATTGATTCCTCAGCCAGCCAGACATGTAAAAGTTGATGTCGTATAATATCAATTTTTACGAACCTAACTTGTGCCCAGTGTCCTCCATGTTTTATTTATACTGTGACTCTTTAACTTGATCGCAACTATTCTTCCTCAGGACTACGTGGAAAGGAAATAAACATTTATGGAGCACCTGCTACATAATGGTACTATGCCAGATATTTTACAAACAGCATTTCATAAAATCTTCACAACACTCCTGGGAAGTTGGTAGTGTTGTCCCCAGTTTCTGGGTGAGGAAACTGAAGTTTAAGGAGGTTAAATAATGTTCCCACCGTCATACAACTTAGTAAGTGGCCAAGCTGGGTTCCCAGTGCAGGTCTGTCTGACCCCAATGCCTGTGCTCTTTCCACTACGCACATCTCCTCGTAAAACCCAGAATGTGGGTGCAGAGACGTATCTTCCTGAATTCTACCTGAAATAAGACAGCAGTGAGTTTGGGGAAGGCAACACAGCTGAGAGCCATCTTAGCACCTCCTGAACAGGGGTGGGAACAAATGACCTCCGATGTCCCTATGGGCAGGGGTTCTCCATGTCAAAACTAAGGCATGTGGGACCAGGTAGTCCCTTGTTGTGAGCACTGTAGGATGTAGATCAGCAGCCTTGGCCTCCCACCATCCACTAGATGCCAGTAGCAGCACTCCTGCCCCAGTAGTTACAACGATAAATGTCTCCAGATATTGCCAAATATTCCCTGGGGAACAAAATCACCCCAGTTGAGAAATATGGCTCTAGGGCCAACATTCTGCAATTCTGGGACTTTCAACACAAGAAAGGAATGCAACTGCTAAATATAAACAGTCTAGGTCAACATTATTCTGAGACCAATTAAGATCTGCACCTACAATGAAAATGAGAAGCTTGGTTCTGCTGTCCTGGCCTCTGGGGACAGGGAGCTGATAGTCCCAAAGCTGAATAGTAAATGCCAAATAGTGATTGATCCACACAGCAAAACTATGTTGTACTTATTTTTCTAGCTAAATTAATGTTGGTTGAGCATACAAATTAGTTACACAAATCTGAGAACTACTACTTGTGGTTCCAGGATTCTCTATTTTTTATAATTTTATTTTACAACAAGTATTATCTTATTTATAAATGTTCAAGGAAAAATATCACCTGTAATCTTAACATACATGTATAATCACATTCATATAACATTTATATATGCAACATATGTGTGTATAATACATATGTGTACATGTATGCATATATGATATATAATAAAAAACACATATATATAATCACATTCAGCTTGCAAAGGTTGTCTTTTTAGTCTGTCCACACAGTGTTAGTTGTGGGTAATAGCTCAGGCTTTGGAGTCAAGTTTTTCTGCAGTTGAATCACTGTTCTGCCTAGTGACCTTGAACAAGTTACCTAAGGTTTCTGTGCTTCAGTTTCCTCATCTATAAAATGATGAGGTACCTCATAAGTTTCAATAAAAGATTAAATAAGTTAATACATATAAAGCAATTTGGCCAGTGCCTGACACATAGTATGCACTCAATAGACATTGACTATTACTATTATATGTACATCAAACACATTCTTTAAAAATACATGTTTTTAACAAAAAAAATTCATAATTATTTGGTAGCCTGGTTCTTTCACTGAGTAATATATCATAAATATCTTCATGCCTCTAAATCTTCTTCTACAACATGATCCTGAAAGGTATGGGTATGCTTCATTTAACATAAACAGTCCCTCTTATCTGGGGACATTGAGGAGAGTTCCAGATTTGGGATGTTGAGAAGTGCTACAATTGGGCATGTATGAACATCTCTCTCATTACTTCCTTACAATACATTCCTAGGAGTGAAGTTTTTGGAATAAAAGGTCTATTTATCTTGAAGTCTTTTGGTACATTTTAGGTCCCAGGATTTATATCACCAAGAGTTCTTTGTGATGTTTTACACTTGAGTTGTTATGAAAGAGGCGTAGGAGATTGCCTGAGAGCAAAGTGGAATAATTAAGTCAAGGCATTGTGCTCCTTGGCTACTCTCAACAGAACTACAATGCTGACATGCAAGGTGTGGATGGTGTGAACACCCAGTGAAGGTGATTTGCTGGTGAACATGGGCTGACTACCATGCCAGCATCTCTCCAACACTAGGATACTTAAGGTATCAGCACTCTCCTGATATAACTAACTCCAGATACAAAAAATATCATCTGGCCCTGAGTGTCAGGCATCCTTAGCTTCAAACTGTGATGCATTTGGGGAAGCCAGAACAGCTGCACTGACACCCATTTCTCAGGCTTTCTCTCTTCATTTATCCCATTCATGGAGAATTTCTCTTGGCAAAGTGTTACGGCCCTTGTGGCAGCAAAGACTTGTATAATTTAGAAGTGTGTTCCTAAAATAGTAAAAGGGCTGAAAAGCCTCAGAGGCAGAAAAATTACCTAGAATGATTCCATTGGGAGGAACCTGACGAGGGAGAGCTAATCACACTGAACTGCAGGTGAGGCAGCAACATGACATGTGTGTCCAACCCATTAGTCCAGCACTTTATACCTGCCTGTTATTAAAGGAGAGGCCTTAAAAATGAGCCATCAATAAATGAATGATTTAATATTTAGAGAAGATGTAAAATCATGGATTCATGGACTCTTGATATTGTAGAAATCTTCAAGGTCATCTCTTCCAGCTCAATGGTCAACTGCTGCTTGAATTCCATTTACTATCGTCCTGACAAGTGCTCTTCAGCCTCTGCTTGGACATTTCCAGTAGCAGAAAACTCAACACTTCCTGCAGGTGATTTTCTCCTTAGAATATTTGTTATAACTATTAATAGAAAGTTCATCCTCTTTAATCCTGAAATTCACCAGCCTAAACAGATGATTTCAAAGCATGAGTGAATGACACAAGGTGTTGAAAAAAGTTATCTTAACAGCTGCCTCCAGAGCCTCTCCTAAGAAGGGAACAAACATTGTTTCAGAAAATACTGAATAAGCCATTTGTATTGATAAAGATGAGGTCCCAAGGGCTTATAGTATAAGGCAAAAGTAAAACCATACTGTGTGCCTTAGAAATTAATGGAAATTTGTGGGTGGGATGAGCAGTGAAAGGCTGGAATGGGATTGGGGTAGAGGGGAGAAGGGAGAACAACACAGCCAGATGTTCAATCCTGTGAGGAAAAGATGGCCAGTTAGAAATTTCTTGTGCCTGAAGGTCTTTTAAGAACAATATTCCATTTTAGGTTCATTTCATTTCTACAATACAAAACATACATTGCTAAAACACTTTTAGAAAGCGATGTGGTAAAATATGCCCAATTTGCATTAGTCTAAAAATTCTAATTCTTGACATCTATCCTGAAGAATTAAATCAAAATGTGGAAATGCAAAAAATTGGAAACAGTCTAAATCCTAAAACAAGAATTGCTAAATGAATTATGGTACAGTCCCTTGGTGGAGTGTTTTTCCACTGTTAAATATGATGTTAAAGATAATATAACATGGAGAAATTTATGACAAAATGTTTTTTGGAAATCTAAGAAAAATTATAATTCAATATTAACCTAATAAGTAAACAAAATGACAAAAAAGTTTTATGCATAGAAAATAGTTTGAAATAAATACACCAAAAATGTCAATAATAGTCATCTCTAATGGAAATTTCTCCTATTTTCCCAGATTTTTAAAATTTTGACACAGCAAACATGTTTAACACTTAAAATTGGGAAACCTTTACATAATCTATATTTAAACATCAATTTTAAACCTCATTTAAAGTATCTTTATTGGAGAAGGGGTGGAACAAGATGGCTGAATAGAAACCTCCAGTGATCATCCCTCTACACAAACACCAAATTTAACAACTATCCCTGAAAGCAAGCACCTTCAGAAGAACCAAATATCAGGTGAGAGATCATATTATCTCATTTCAACATTATATCAAGGAAAGAGGCACTGGAGAGGGCAGAAAAGACAGTCTTGCATTGCCTATGCCACCCCTCCCCCATCCCCAACAGTAGGACACCAGCACCCTGAGTGAGAGAGAATCTGTGTACCCAGGGGAGGGAGAATAAGGTGATTGTGGGACTTTGCCCTGAAACTCAGGGTCACCCTGGCACAGGGCAACACAGCATAGGGCAGAATTCTGTCAGTGCACATGGAGGGAGCGTGTAGACCATCCCAGCCAAAGGGAAATCCTCCACCCTGAAACCCGAGTTCCAGCTAGCTACACCACCAGCCATCAAAAAGCAGCCTGGTTCTAAATCCATCAGGCTACAAAGGCTACAGCCCTGGGCAATTCCTGTGATGTGCTGGCTCCAAGCCAGTGGACTTGGCATGACCCAGTGAGACATCAGCCACAGCAGCTAAGCCAGTGCCTGTGTCACCCCTCCCCCAACTCCAGGCAGTGCAGCTCAGGGAGCGCCTCCTTTCACTTAGGGAAAGGAAAAGGAAGAACTCAGACAACTTTGTTTTGCAACTTGGGTATCCGCTCAGCAACAGTAAAATAAAGTACCACGCAGACTCTTAAAGCCCCTGAGTCTAGGCTTTAGTTCCTTAATGGCATTTCTGGACCCACTCAGGGCCAGAAGGAAACATGCTGCCCTGAAGGGAAGGACTCAGTCCGGGTAGGATTCACCACCTACTGACTAAAGAGCCCTTGGACTTTGAATAAACATCAGAGGTACCCTGGTACCAGTCACCATGGGCTCTAGGTGAGAATGGGCTGGCTTCAGGTGTGACCTGGTACTGGTGGCCATGAGGGAGTGTCCACATTACTCCTCCCCCAAATCCAGCAGCCCAGCACAGAGAGTGAGGGAAGAGAGCAAGAGATGTAGCTTGATAATCCAAGGAATTCTGTAAATTACTCAAGTCCACAAAAGTGGTACCACCAGGAATCTCTAAGAGTTACAGTATTACTGGGCTTGGGGCACCCCCAGTGCTAATATAGCCGAGGTGACAAAAGACTTAGATCACAACACTCAATTCCCTATGAATACCTGGAAAGCCTTCTCAAGAAAGATGGGTTCAAACAAGCCCAAACTGCAAAGATTAAAATAAATACCTAACTCTTCAGTGCCCAGATACTGAAGAACATCCACAAGCATCAAAAACATGCAGAAAAACATCCTCACCAAACAAACTAAGTAAGGTACCAGTGACCAATCCTGGAGCAATGGAGATACATACCCTTTCAGACAAAGAATCCAAAATAGCTGTCCTGAAGAAGCTCAATGAACTTCAAGACAACATAGAGAAGAAACTCAGAAGATTATCAGAGAAATTTAACAAAGAGATTGCTATAATAAAAAAAAATCAAGCAGAAACTCTGGAGCTTAATAATTCAATTGACAAATTGAGAAATACAATCATCAGAATTGACCAAGCAGAAGAAAGAATCAGTGAGCTTGAAGATAGGCTATTGGAAAATACATAATCAGAAAAGAAAAAAGAATGAATCATGCCTATAAGATTTAGAAAGTAGCTGCAATCGGGCAAATCTAAGAGTTAATGGCCTTAAAGAGGAGGTAGACAGACTAGAGTAGAAGTTTTATTCAAAGAAATAACAACAGAGAACTTTTCCAAACCTAGAGAAAGATATCAATATTCAGGTATAAGAAGGTCATAACACCAAGCAGATTTAACCCAAACAAGACTACTTCAAGGCATTTATTATAACAATCAAGCTCCCAAAGGTCACGGATAAAGAAAAGGTCCTAAGGGAAGCAAGAAAAAAGAAAAAAAAACATATAAAAGAGCCCCAATATGTCTGGCTTCTCAGTGGAATCCTTACAGGCCAGGAGTCAGGGGCATGACATATTCGAAGTGCTGAAGGAAGAAAAGCTCAACCCTGGAATATAATATCCTGCAAAAATATCATTCAAACATGAAGGATAAATAAAGACTTTGCCAGACAAACAAAAGCTGAAGAATTTCATTGACACCAGACCTGTCCCACAAGAAATACTAAAAGGAGTTCTTCAACTTGAAAGAAAAGGACGTAAATGAGTAAGAAATCATCTGAAGATATACAACTCACTGGTAAGTACACAAATACAGAATATTCTACTGCTCTAATTGTGTAGTATAAACCACTTATATCTTGAGTAGGAAGACTAAAATACAAATATATCAAAAATAACAAAAACTTTTTGAGAGATAGTTTAAAAAAAAAGATATGGATGGAAACAACAAAAAGGTAAAAAATGGAGAGAGTAAAGAGCAGAATTTCTGTTACATTTCTGTTTGCCTGTTTGTTTTTTGTAAGCAGAGTTGATTAGTTTAAAAAGATATGGATGGAAAGAACAAAAAGGTAAAAAAAAAAATGGGAGGGTAGAGTTAAAGGTTTCTGTTACATTTCTCTTTGCTTGATTATTTTTAAACAGAATTGTCATATGTTTAAAATATATATAAAATGTTTTTTGTAAACCTCATGGTAATCTCAAATCAAAAAACCTACAACAGATACACACACAAAAAAGCAAGAAATTAAAACACTCTACCAGAGAAATCACTTCTAACAAAGGAAGACAGGAAGGAAGAAAGAAAGAGAAGATGACAAAACAACCAGAAATCAAATAATAACATGGCAGTAGTAAATTCTTACCTATCAATAATAACATTGAATGTGAATGGACTAAATTCTCCAATAAAAAGATATAGAGTGGCTGAGTGAATAAAAAAACAAGAGCCAACTATATGCTATCTGCAAGAAACCCACTTTACCTATAAAGACACACATAGAATGAAAACAAAGGAATGGAAAAAGATATTTCTTTTTTTTTTTTTTTTTTTTTGAGACAGAGTCTCACTCTTGCCTGGAGCGAGTGCCGTGGTGTCAGCCTAGCTCACAGCAACCTCAAACTCCTGGACTCAAGCAATCCTACTGTCTCAGCCTCCCAAGTAGCTGGGACTACAGGCATGTGCCACCATGCCCGGC
>CAUYSK010022194.1:0-28489 GCA_963575035.1 Avahi laniger | reverse complement strand
GAGGAGGTAGGAAAACCCCTTTGATAACCAGGTGATAACAGAAATTGAGTCTCTTACATTCTGGAGCCTGAAAGTCTAAGATTGAGGTGTCAACAGGGTTCATTTCCCTGTCCTGGGCTTGCAGACGGCCACTTTCTCGCTGTGTCCTCACATACAGCCCTGGTGTCTCTTTGTGCACCCAAACTTATAAGGACACCAGTCGTATTGGATTAGAGCCCACCTTACGGTGGGGGGGGGGGCTCATTTTAACCTAATCATCTCTTTAAAGGCCCTATCTCCAAATGCAATCACATTCTGAGATACAGGGGTTAGGGTTTCAACTTATGAATTTGGGAGAGATAGACAAAAATCTCTCCCTTTCCCCTCCCCCTTTTCCCTTTCATCTCCCTCTTCTCTCTCTCCCCAGCAGGTAGCATTGAATTTCCATAAGGTCAATGCACACACCACAAACATGAGCTGTTTCAAGGTGCAAGATCCATGCTGCGTAGATGGCAGGTACAGTAACAGGCTCGAGTTGAGAGGCTAGTGAGCTTGCAGGAAATGGAGAAAGTCCACACGAAGGCACAACGGGAGGTGTGACTTCTGAGGGCATCTATGGACAGACACCTAGGAAAGGAGCAGGCCTCCTAACAGAGTGGACAGTGCAAAGAGAAGCAGGAATTCTGGAGCGTTGGGTGTGTGCTAGCATGGCTGCCAGCGGCAGAGCATTCGCACCATGGAGGCAGAAGAGATATTGGTCCGGAGGTGAAGTTGGATCGGGTCAGACTTTGGAGGGCCTCCATGTCGGAATGATGAGTATAGACTTTACCCTGTAGATGATGTGAATCCATTCAGAACTTCAGAGTCTAGGAATGGCGCAGTGAGGGAGGGGAGGGGACTGTTAATGCAAATAGTCAATCAGAAATAACATAAGGTTACAAATAGCTAGAGACTTGGGGTGACATATGACTTCCCACAATGTTCTGCTCAAAGTCAAGGTCAGAAATAGCTATTATGATCTCAGTCTGAATGCCCTGCCCCAAAATACCAGAACTGTCACATGACTCACCCGCTTTAAGCCACTAATCAAAGTGCAAAAAACCGATCTCATGCCGACAAAAATCAATTTCTGTTTTGCCCTTTGCCTTACAAACAATCTAGATTTTCCAAGGGCGGTAGAAGAAATAAGGTAACTTTTCCAATAAGATTATTTCATGCAAGAAACAGTCTCCTTTTCAATAAATAGTTTTAAACCATTCTCCCTGGTTTCTGAATCACACTACTCTCTGAAGATATATAAATATCAGGTAGCAGTTTTATTTCTTGTGAGTGGAGAGCTTTGGTTTAATAAGGAGGCGAGAGGCAGGGTGATAGACTTCTGGAGATGAAGCAAGATCTATTAGATCATCTCGGCCATTTCTCTGGGTCTGCCTGAGATTGCTCCCAGCTGCACTGGCATATTCACTGCTGCTCTGGCTAGTCCAGTTTTAAATGATTTAAGGGTAATATTTTAAGGACTCATGACCAGCTATAAAGAGGTGCTTCTCCCTGAGACACTAGCGCAGGTTTGGCTGTAACTGTAGGTGGAAGCTCATCCTAGCAGATGTCGGAGAGCAGCTTGCCGTCTTTCAGGCAGTGCCACACCAGGGCCACAGAGGTGATGCCCACCCGGACAGTGCTCACTGTCCAAGGAAAAGCACAACTGCCTTATGCATTTATCAAACCTGAAAGCAACCATGGACTGTGCTGCTGAAGTAAAGACCTGCATTCCTAATGTGACGGCACTCAGGACAGATGTGGTCGTTCTGTTCCTTCTTAAACCTGATTTGGGTACCAGGTGGGATGCAGATCTGCAGCCGCTAGGCCCGGTCTCGGGATAACAGGGTGTCGTAGTGTGGGCACAGCCGCCTCCTCCTCTTTCCCCCTGAGCATGTGTATTGCCCCCACCAAGTCTGGGGAGCCAACCATCCCAAGGCTGGGGCCTCCAGAACCAGGAAGATCCTACGTCTCACACACTTCCACTCCACCGTAGGCCCACAAGGTCAAAATGCTCTGATTACATTTTAACATTTGCAAGCCTTGGTGGTGTGGCCCAGGCTTAGAAATAGAGGAGAAGGCAAAAAGAAATAAGATTACTCAACCAAGGGACCAGAGGCCATCAACAGTCTCCTAACAAGTCTTGGAATTACAATGATGATCACTAGATTTAGCAAACACATATTATACACTGGACACATATACAATCTCTCCTCTACTGGTAATATCCTTGAGTGCTTACTATTATTATTCCTACTTTTACAGCCAGGGAAACTGAGGTTTAGGGCAGTTAATTCATCCACCCTTATGTTCATAGCCCTCTGCCCCACCCACCCAAATAGCAGTGTTCAGACCCCTCATAGACTTGTCATCACGACTCTTCACTTGAGTCACTGTGGTGTTGACAGCCCATGATATGGGCATACAGAAAGGCCTGGGTTCCCTGCTGTGGGATTTGTTTACCACAGGAGATATTAAAAGTCACCTCTCTCACTAATTCCAATACGGCCTTAATTATAAAATCTATAGGAGAAGTTTTTTCCAGCCTCTGTACATGATATAGCTGCATGTCTACTGAACAATTAGTTTGTTTTTGTCTTCAGACATTACAAAAATTCTACAGCTGATGGTGTTTCCATTTTTGCACTTGCAGCTAGGAAGCCTAGGGATAAATTTCTATCCCATCTCTAGCAAAGCGTACAAGACATTCTTCCATGCACTTGCCATGTAACAAAAATAGAAAACTGGCCTTTTTTTCTTTCATTGCTTTACTTCCTCCCACCGCACATTCCTCAGTTAAAATTATCTTTCTCTAATTAGTACAATATGCATTTTTGTAAGTCATAATGAGTAATTTTTAAAATGAGATGAGGTTCAAATACATTTTAAAATGCAGAAATACCTAGAGGGCAGTCACAGAGGTATGTATGGCTTGTGAAAATGCAAAAATTATCCAGCCACACATTTATGAATTATACGCCTTTATGAATGTACATTATATTCAATTTAAACATTTAAGAAGCAAAAATGGTTGGAGTGGGTCGATCTAAGAATTCATCCCTCCAAAGAAATATCAACATATCAAGGAAAAACTGTCAGAATCACTTTGTCAGAATTCTGGAAAACAGTTCAATGTTTATGGCAACAAAGTGAATGTTGAATCAAGAAAGAGTTAACTTTAAAGTGGCATATAAGCTTTGTGGCTTTTTACTGGCCCCTGTCCCCCTAGCTCCCCATCTTGGCGGTAGTCTTGAAGACATTAGCCTGCATCCTGGTATGGGACCCTGGTCCTGGCTCTGAGAGAGGAAAGCAGACCTTACTCATAAAGAACCATGTTTGTCTGGGAGCTACAGGAAAGACTGATGCGAGGTGTTTGTCGTTGTTTAGCCTGACCTGGAACTCACTCAGGATGGAAAAGGCAATGGTCACTTCTTAAAAACATTGTAAGACAAATGAAGAATGTACAGCCACATGGGGCAAAAGATTACAGTTGAGACATACAATAGAGTGCCTAAAGGCTGGAAAGAAAAGCTGGGAAAAAATTTCTCTGGGAAATTAGGACATTCAAAAGACTCATGCACACTGGGGATTTAAGAAAGCAACATGCATGCCCAGGGCAAAATACATGCTAGAAAAGACCTGAGAAGATGCTAAGCTTTTACTCACGGCTGATCTCTTAAGATCAGTGAAGGCAGATATTTAAGGTTAAGGCAAAATTTTAAATGGCCTGACTAAGCATTAAAGGAATTCCCTAGTACAGAGCCAATCTGCAAAGGCTAGGAGAGATTTTTTTTATTTGTTTCTTTTGCATATCTTTCTCTTTCTCTCTCCCCCACTTCCCTCCCACCCCCATTTCCCTCTCTTTCCCTCCCTTCCTCCCTCTCTCCTTTTGGTTCCTGACATTCAAGGAAATCTTTATCAAAACATTAGCTGCACCCAAGCAATGAACAAAGACTTCAGAGACATGCAAGATGAAGAACACAGACTTTACAAAAACAATTTAGAAAAATCACTAAACAAATAGCTAAAGCCTACAGCAAGCAATAAAAAAACCCTCAAGAAGGGAAAGACTCTGATTTCCAGAATTGCCACATTATAATATTCAAAATGTCCAGTTTTTAACAAAAAGTTATGAAGCATAAAAGGAAACAAGCATGGACCATTCACAAAAGAAATGAATAGAAACTTTCCCTGAGGAATCCTCAACACAGACATTGGACTTAATAGACAAAGATTTTAAATCAACTGTCTTAAATATGCTCAAAGAGCTAAAGGAACCAATAGACAAAGAGTTAAAGAAAACCAGAAGAATTATGTATAAACAAATAGAGAAATTAATAAAAAGATAGAAATTATAAAAAGAAACCAAAAAGAAATTATGGAGCTTAAAAGTACAATAACTAAAATGAAAAACTTACTAGAGGGTTTCAATAGCAGATTTGAGCAGGCAAGAGAAAGAATCAGCAAACTTGAATATAGGCCAATTAAAATTGTCCAGTCTGACAAGTATGAAAAATATGAAAAAAAAGAATGGAGGAGGAATCCTAAGGGATCTGTGGGACACATTCAAGTGTAGCGATATACATAAAATATAAATCCCAGAAGGAGAAAACAGAGAAAAATTAGCTAAATGTACATTTGAAGAAATAATGGCCCCAAATATCCCAAAATTGATAAAAGATACCAATCTACATGTTCAAGAAACTCAATGAACTCTAAGAAGGATAAATGTAAAGAAATCCACACTGAGACATATTATAATCAAATTGTCAAAAGACAAAGAGAATCTTAAAATCAGAAAGAGACAAGTGACTCATCATTACGAGATATCCTCAATAAGATTTGTAGATAGTTTCTTATCAGAAGTCAGGGATATCAGAGGGCAGTAGAATGACATTTTTAAATGCTGAAAGAAAAAAACTGTCAACCAAGAATAATTCTATATCCAGCAAAACTATCTTTCTAAACTGAAGGAGAAATTAAGACATTTCCAGATAAACAAAAGCTGAGAGAGTTTGTTGCTTGCTAGCAGACTTGCACTTCAAGAAATGATAAAGGAAGTCCTGCAGGCTGAAATAAAATGATACCTGACAGTAACCTAAAGCCATATGAAGAAATAAGATACTCCAGTAAAGTTAACTAGAAAGTAGATATAAAACCAATATTATTGGATTTTTTGTTTATGACTCCTATTTTTATTTCCCACATGCTTTAAAGGACAAATACATAAAACAATAATTATAAATCTATATTAATGAACACACAATGAATGAAAAATGTAATTGGTGACAACAACAACATAAAAGGGGACAGAGATATTTAGGAGACATTTTTTGTATGTTAGAGAAGCTAAGTTAATATCAATTCTAACTATATTATTATAAATGTATGATGTTAATTGTAATCCCATGGTAATCACTAAGAAAATATCTAAAAAATATACAGAAAGAAATAAAAGGGGGATCAAGATGTTACACCACAAAGAATCAATTAAACACAAAAGAAGGCAATAATGGAGGAAATGAAGAGCCACAAAGATATAAGACTTAGAGAAAAAGCAGCAAAACATTAGAAGTAAGTTCTCCCTTTTAAGTAATTACTTTAAATGTAAATGGATTAAACTCTCAATCAAAAGACAGGATTGAGCAAATTGAATTTTTTTAAAAGATCAAACTATATGCTGTCTACAAGAGACTTACTTTAGATCCAAAGACACAAATAGGTTGAAAGTGAAAGCATGG
This sequence comes from Avahi laniger, assembly GCA_963575035.1. Classification (NCBI taxonomy): domain Eukaryota; kingdom Metazoa; phylum Chordata; class Mammalia; order Primates; family Indriidae; genus Avahi; species Avahi laniger. The sequence goes on along the minus strand of CAUYSK010022194.1, from coordinate 22,733 downwards.
AAAATAACATTTTATGCAGATAGTAACCAAAAGAAAGTTGGAGAACTTACATTAATATAAAAAAAATAGTCTTCGAGTAAAGAACTGCTACAAGAGAAAAAGAAGGACATTATATATTGATAAAAGGATAAACTCATCAAGAATACATAATAATAAGCACATACACACCAAACCACAGAGTCCCAAAATACACGAACAAGCATTGGCAGGGTTAAAGGAAAAAAATAGACAGTTCTAGAATAATAGTTGGAGATTCTAATATACCATTTTCAATAATAGATAGAATATCTACACAGAAAAATCAATAATAGAAGGCTTGAATAAAATGATAAAGAATGAGACCAAACAGATATATATATCTCAGATATATATATGTATATCTACATATGTATGTTCTACATATATATATTTATTTCAGATAAATATATATGTATATCTCAGATATATATCTGAGATATATAAATTTATATATATATAAATCTGAGATATACATATATATTTATCTGAGATAAATATATATACATGTAGAACACTTCCCCCAACAATAGCAGAATACACAGTTTTCTCAAGTGCATATAAAATTCTCAAATATACACTACATGTTAGGCCACAAAATAAGCCTCAATAAATTTATAAAGATTAAAATCATACAAAATAGTTTTTACAACCACAGTGACATAAAACTAGAAATCAACAACAGAAAGAAAATTGAAAAATTTACAAATAAATGAAAATTAAGTTAATAAATTCTTAAATAATCAATGGGTCAAATAAGAAATAACAAGGGAAATTAGAAAACACAAAAAAATTAAATGAACAAAAAATTTATCAAAACTCATAAGATGCAGCTAAAGTAGTGCTCAGAGGGAAATTTATAGTTGTAAATGTTTATATTGTAAAAGAAGAAATATTTCAAATCAATAACCTAAATTTACATCTTAAGTAACTAGAAAAATAAAATCAAGCTAAATCCAAAACTGGAAGAAGGAACTAATTATAAAGATAAAATTGAAATAAATGAAATAGAGAATAGGAAAATAAGAGACTCAACAAAACTAAAAATTGGTTTTTAAAAAGATCAACAAAATTGATAAACTTTTAGCTAGACTGACTAAAAAGAGAAAAGACAAAATAACTAAAAACAGGAATGAAAGTGAAGAGATTACCATGAACCTTACAGAAATAAAAAAAGATTAAAAGAAATACTATGAGCAATTTTATACCAACAAATTAGATAACCTTAATGAAATGGACAAATTCTTAGAAACACACAAATTACCAAAACTGACTTAAGAATAAATAGAAACTAATCAGACTTATAATAAGCAAAAATATTGAATCAATAATTTTTTTAAAGATAAAATAAAACAAAACTCTCAGAGGAAAAGAAATCCAGGACTGGCTACCTTCACTTGTCAGTTTTACCAAACATTTAAAGAAGAATTAATACCAATTCTTCTTAAACACTTACAGAAAATGCAAGAGGAGAGGACACTTCCTAACTAATTCTATGAGGCCAGCATTACCCTTATACCAAAGCCAGAAAGATGCCACAAGAAAGAAAACTATAGACTAATAACCTTTATGAATAAAGATGCAAAGATTATCAATAAAATGCTCTCAAGTTGAATCAAAGAGAATATTAAAATGATTATAAAATTATTAAAATCCTATGACCAAATGTGATTAATCCCAGGAATGCAAAGCTGGTTCAACATTAAGAAAAATCAATCAATATAGTACATATTAATGAACAATAAAAACAACAAGCCCAACAACTTGATTATCTCAATTGATGCAAAAAAAGTATTTGACGAAATCTAACATTTTATGGTTAAAAAAACACTCACAGAAGACTGGGAATAGGAGGGAACTTCCTCAACATGATAAGGGACATTTATGAGAAAACCACACTGACATCCTACTCAATGATAAAAGATTGAAATCTTTATTCCTGTGATCAGGAACAATGCAAGTATTTTTACTTTGACTACTGCTAGTCAACATTGTACTGCAAGTTCTACACAAAGGAATTAGATAAGAAAAAGAAATTAAATGTACTCATCAGTAGCATTTCTATACAATAACGATGAATTTTCTAAAAAAAAAAAATTTAACCGAGGAGGTGAAAGACCTGCACATTGAAAACTATAAAAACTGATGAAAGAAATTGAAGATGACACAAATAAATGGAAAGATATCCTGTTTGTGGATTGGAAGAATTAATATTGTTAAAATATCCATATCACCACTTCTGTCTTTTGATGTCCTCTTAGGACAGCTTTTGCTGAATCCCGTAGATTTTGGTAGCTTGCATCCCCTTTGTCATTCAGTTAGAGGAATCTTTTGATTTTCATCTTAATTTTGTTATTGACCCAATAATCATTCAGCAACAGGTTGTTTAATTTCCATGACTTTGTGTAGAATTGAATGTTTCTCTTGGAGTTGATTTCTAGTTTTATCCCACTGTGGTCTGAGAAGATACATGATATGATTTCTGTTTTTTTGAATTTGTTTAGATATGTTTATCAATCGTGGAGAATGTTCCATGTGCTGATGGGAAGAATGTATATTCAGTAGTTTTGGGGTAAAATGTTCTGTAAATGTCTGTTAGGCCATTTGTTCTAGAGTCCCATTTAAGTCCAGTGTTTATTTATTTTCTACTTGGATGATCTGTCCAGTTCTCTCAACGGGGTGTTGAAGTTCCCAGCAATTACTATGCTGCTGTTTATCTCTTTGCTTAGATATAGGAGGTTTGCTTTATGAATCTGGAAACTCCTGTGTTAGGTACATAAATATGTAGGATTATTATGTCTTCTTGTTGACTTGCTCCCTTTACCATTATATAATGACTATCTTTGTCTTTCTTTGCTATTATTGATTTAAAGTCAATTTTATCTGATATGACAATGGCTCCACCTGCTTTCTTTTGGTTTCCATTTGCGTGGAATATTTTTTTCCCTCCCTTCACCTTGAGTCTGTATGAGTCCTTGTGGGTTAGACGTGTCTCCTGGAGACAGCAGACACTTCAGTTGTATTTTTTCATCCATTCAGCCAGCCTGTGTCTCTTGATTGGGGCATTCAGACTGTTCACATTGATTGACAGAATTGATATGTGGGTGCTGTTCTGTTTATCCTGCTGGGTATACCTTACTGCTTTGTTCTACCACTTGTGCTATTGTCTTATATGCTCTCTGAGCTATAACTTTTGGGTGTTTTTACTCTGGTGGGCATCTATTGTGCTGATCCACGTATAATGCAGTTCATATATGAAGGAGAAATAAAGACTTTTCCAGGAAAGAAAACACTGAGGGAATTTGTGGATTGTTCACTTTAAAATGGTTAATTTTATGTTATGTGAATTTCATCTCAATGAAAAAGAATAAACCTGATAAACTGATTTTTTTAAATTTTATTAAAAACAAAGTTACCTGAAATTATAAATCATATCTCTTTTATCCTTAGGTACCCTCAGCCCCAGGACCTTTAGCACAGGCCAACACATAAAGACAGATAATGAATAGTGTTTGCCTGGATGCATGAATGATCTGAAGAAAAACTACATATACATTTGGGGGATCTAGAAGTCCTATAAGGTCTTCCTCACCTTTCATTCATCTTTTTTGTTTGTTTAAATGTTTCCTTAGATTTTCTTTTTCCAACTTCAAAAGCAATACTCAGTCATTGCTACAAACGAACAACAGACAGGTAGGTACACAAAGAATTCCTACCACCTGCCCACTCCATCCCATAACACTGCACCTCTGCACTCTCACAACACCAGGTTTCCAGTATTAACAGACTAACGGTCTGACGTGTATCTTCCCATTGTTTTCTTCATACTTATTCAAATATCCACCAAATGATGCGTGCGATCCACCTCTCGGTTATTGTCTCGGAATTAGTATTCCAAAGATGAATTACCCCTGCGTGCTTTCATTCCTTCATCTCCTCCCCCAAGATGCTGGGGGCCAAGAGGAAATGATTAGGAGGCATTTTCCCAGGTCAAAGGAATGACAGTTCAACCACTACATGCATCACATCATCTAATTACACAAAGTAGGAGTTTGATTTGAAACCTAAAATGAGAAAGCTTAAGTGGGTGAGACATTTGGCAACACCCATTCTTCCACCCCTAATACAAGCAATGTGTTATTTTGTAACCATCCCCATTCATCAGCAGAGACCATCTGCCTCTCAGCATGGATTTCATCTGAAAGCGCTTCAACTTTTATCAGTTCAAAGATGGAATTTTGTCTCCTTCAAATATTTACTTATGTATTTGCTTATTTCACTTATTGCCTGCCTCCCTCACTAGTATGTTACCTCCACAGGGCAGAGATTTTAGTCTATTCCCTTCACTGACAGATGCATGATCCTAGAAAACTACCTGGCACATAGTAGGTGGTCAAAAATACTTGTTCAATGAAATTCTACAAAATCTCCTCTTTGGGGCCTCTAGAAAAGGTTGAGGTAGAAATCTAGAACATTTTCTCTTCTCTCCAGTCCTTCCCAATTTCCCACTAAGAAGACAGCTAAATGGAGAGATGGGCAGGGAGTCGACTGGCTGACAAGGCTCTGGCTTGTCTGGAGCTCCAATTTCTCACCTTCTTGGATCCCCACTGGGGTTTGGAGATAATAATGTCCTCTGTGTTCATCACCCTGGAGAATCACTAAGCCCCCTCCACACAATCTCATCAAGTCCTTAGGCTGTCCTTTGGAGAGGCAGGAAAGGGTTATCCCATTTCGCAGAGAGATATCAAGGAGGCTTCTGAGTGACATGAGGAAGCTGAGACCAGAATCCACATCTCCAACTGCTTGCTCAGGGTTATCTCCATGTCCAGAGAAAAGTACCACTTCTCCCTCAGGTTGCATTTTAAAACCCTAATTTTCTACTCCAGCAGAAAGTTTCTCCCAGAGGCTACTTTGGGACCAATAGAGTACAGAAGCAGAGATTCAAGTTTTCTTCAAAAAATGTTGGTTGATCAGCTGTTTTGTTGAATGTCCCCCAGTTTGGGTTTGTCTGATGTTTTCTCATGATCAAACTGAGGTTGTGCATTTTGGGGCAAACATACCACAGATGCGAAATCCTGTTCTGAGTGCAATACTGTTTAAAAGTGTCAAGGTCATAAAAGCCAAGGAAAGACTAAGAAATTGTTAGAGACTGCAGAAGATGAAGGAGAAATAACCACTAAATGCAGTGTGGGATTCTGGATAGGGTGCAGGCACAGAGAAAGGACATTGTGGAAAAACATTCAAAGTCTGAAGTTTAGTTACTAGTATTGTACGATGTTCATTTCTTAGTCTTGATAACTGTAGTATGGCTATAGAAGTTGTTAACATTAGGGGAAGCTGGGAGAAGGGTACAAGGAAATTCTACTATTTTGCAACTTTTTCTGTAAGTCTCAAATTGGTTCAAAATAAAAGGTTAAAAAAATGATGTTGGTTGCTCCTCTATTTAACTGGAAAGGGAAAGAGAAAAGGACAAACTTCCTAGCTCCTTTAGCATCACAAAGGTAGGAGCACCCAATCCCAAAACAAAGGAGAACTGGACAGCTCCAAATGGCATCCAGGCTCAGAGTTTGATGACCAGATAGTGGTCTCTTCATGGAATTCCAAGATGCTCCAATGTGGATAGTTGGCTGAAATTTGTGTTCCCACAGACTTAGTTGTACTTGATAGTTGGTCTCATTGGTCAAACTCTCCACCCTCTCTCTCCTGCCTGTCTCTCTGCATGACCAACCCCTTGTCCTCTCTATATGCTAAGGCCCTAGTGAGCATGCAGTTCTTAGCATTTCAGAGGGTTTATTTCCCCTTCCGTGTCCTGACCCTAACACTGCCCCAACCTAACAGTATTGACATTTTCTGCCATCATCCCAGACAGCAGTGGTATAATCTATATACTATGCATGTGTGCCAAAACAAGTAATTTTCTACTTACACCGCATAATTCTTATACCAACAAGCCATACTCAAATTTATATTTTGGTAGTATCCGTGAAGTTGAAATTGAGTCAACTGTGGGTAGTAAAAAATAAGGGACTTCCAACAAACTCCTATCTACTATCTCATACATTCAATAAATATGTATTGTGTCAGGTACTGTGGGGCCATGGCAAGTGACTTCTTTCCAATTCTGCTTTTTCCAACACAAAAGAGGCAAACCCTCTCTGATGAGCCCAGACCCACCCTGTGACCCATCCAGAGGTCTAGTTTTAGTCTTGACCCACAGGATGAGTGCACACCCACAGACACGTGGAGAGCACAGATCAGGATCAACGTGTGGCAGAATTTAAAGGAATGAACAAGGACACTTAGTTATTAATTGGATATGGAGGTGTCTGGAAGGAGAAAGAAAAGAATCATGGAGCCCATCCTCTGGTCCTGTTTTCGAATCCGCCTGTGGCCAGATTCCAGCAGGAGCTTTGGGTCTTACACCAAGGAGGCCTTTTCACCAACCAACCTCAGTTCCTGTTTCTTCCTGTAATAGATTAGGTCCTATGCTCATCCTTATAGGTAGAAATTAAAAATAGGGATAGACTTACGGGAGGAGGGGAGAACAAGGGCAACATACGTAACCTAAACATCTGTACCCCCAAAATATGCTGAAATAAAAAAAAATAGGGATGATTTGGGTCCAATCTGACATGAATTTGACTTTTAAGTTTCTGGATTTTTGTAGGGAAGCAGAACGAGGCACACATCATCTTTGAGACAGATCCATGGGCCCAGAGAAATCTATCAGACCTCACCCCACTGTTGTGAATATGACCAAGGGGCTTCAGAAGCCACCGACTACAGCCAGTCCCCACTTCTCCACTGTTCCCAGACTGTTTTGGCCTGCTGAGCTGGAAAGGTTATGAGGTAGCACTCAGGACCACCTTCTCTGAGTGCAGAGGGGAGCTGTTCTTCATTTAGTCCCTTATAAGTGTTTCAGCATAAGTGAGATGCAGCCAGCTAGCTTGTTGCCCAACATGTCAGGCAAGTGATGCTGTCCCACATCTGCTCAGCCCATATTTTTAATTGCTTAATAATAGTGAGTAGGCTTCCCTCCTCCCCTCCAGCATAGCAGCGTGGGGGGCTTTGACATTCAGGGCCTGGTGTGTGGGCAGGAAACACAGATGAGGCTGGGAAAATGTCAGCCTCCTACGGCTTCTCTCCTAGTGAATCACCACGCCATATGACAGGGCACACCTCATGTGAGGAGCACCGGGCTGGCAGTCCCGGGAGCTTGGCTCCAGTCCCAGCTCCACTACTAAATTAGCCATGTGATGTACAGCAAGTGGCTCACCCTGTGGGAATCTCAGGTTCCTACTGCTTTGAGACGTGTAAAAGGCAGTGAGAATTGGCAAAGAGGTTATTTAAAGGATAGTTTTATGGAATAGGGATTAAGAGCACAGGCTCAGGATCTAGACCACTCGGGGCCACTCCAAAATCCATCACTTACCAATAATAGGATCTCAAGAAAGTTATTTAACTTGTTTGTGCCATGATTCTCTCAACTTCAAAACAAATGTAATAGTAGTAGCTACCCAACAAGGTTGTTGGAAGGAGTTCGAACTGTGCATAGCATGTTGTATGCATTCAATACATGTTAGCTGTCATGATTATTCCATTTCTAGTCATCTAATTTAATTGACTATATTCAAAGTTCTAAGGGAAGTATTTGAAAAGATGAATAAAGAAATTTCCCCAGATACAGTCTTATGGGGAAGATAAACACATACATAAAACATTGTGTGTGGGGGGAGTTGTGGGCTGCCCTGTAACAGAAGTGAATGGTAGCACCATGTGTTTAGCATGTGCCAGGGATTGTGCAAAGGGCTCTGCCATCATTGCCTATTTTATAAATTAGGAAGCAGTCCCAGAGAATTTGCCTTAGATCCCATAGCTTCTAAGTGGCAAAGACAGGATTCAAATCCATCTCTTAGGTCATTGCTCATTGGGTGGGATCTGAGAAAGCTACACAAAGTAAGTGGCAGCCTAATCCTATGCATTTTTTATTGTGAAAAGTCAGTATTTCTAGAGCAGTTGCAACAATGTTTACTTCTTAGTTACGTAGGTGAATGTTTTAACCTCTCTGAGGCCCAATTTCTTCATTTATGAATAATGGTGACCAGAACAGAGTTTATGGGAGGAGTAAATGAGCTTATAGGTGCAATACTCCTAACACAGTGCATGGTACATGGAGAACACTTGATAGATGTTAGTTGATACCATCATGACTGTCATTGTCATCATATTGCTGTTATTGTTGTCTTCATCATCATCTATACTCAGTTCCCCCTCAGTTGATAGCCAGGATCACTCATGGATTAAAAAAAGAACTTCCATTTTCAAAAGGGCTCTCAAGCCCACCTCCAACCCACTTCCTAGCAGGTGCTGAAATGTGACAATCAGCCATTTAGTCCTTAGGTGAAGCATTTGTCTTATGCCTCGGGTCTCCTTATAAATATGAAAACCACCAATAGGAATGAAGAACACATGCAATTCTTAATAGCATTCATTTCGTTATTTGAGAAAGGAAGCCACGCCCCATGCAAAGATAGAGGGCTAGGAATATGAAGCAGAGGTACAGAGGAAGATAGGAGAAAAGCCTAAATGGGGACTGGAAAATAGGGCAGGGAGGGCAGAAAGCTGTCACCTTCACAGTTCTTCCAAGACTGCTTTGTCCCTATCTGCCAAGAGGCTGAGCCCCAGCCTTGGGGTAGGGGCTGCACATGATCTAGGCCCTCATTAACATGTGCCACCAGAGCTCAGAGGGGTGAGTGATGGCTCCGCCAGAACAGAGACATATTTGATGTTGGCTTGTCAGCCCCACCATTCTTCACCGGCACCTGCAGCCAAGATTCATATCCTCTGTCAGAGGCTCATCCAACACCCCAAGCTGGCCTCCATCAGACTCCAATTTTTATACCCTCTTACTGAGAATGATAGGCAATCTTTCAGATCCTGGAGATGGAGAAACACATAGTAATGCTCCATTTTTTCCTGGGAATTTCTTAGAGGTTGGAGTCAGGATAAACAAAAAAGAGGGAAGAGGAGTGGAGGATTCATAAAGAATGTGTTAACTATAGCCTGTTACTTATTTTCTGCTATTCTCACTCATGTTCTCACTCCCTTAGCCCTGTGCCAGGTTTGCAGGCAATATCATTGTGAATAATGGTATATTACTGAGTATCCGTTCAGGATACTACTCTATCATAGCAGGCAGTTGCTCACCAAGAGGGAATGATGCCATGACATGCCAAGATCAGATTCATATGAGAAATAAAATCCTTAAATCAAGATGAAACAGTTTGAATATTTTAGTTGGAAGGTCTGTATTGCCTCTCCTTTTTGTGTTTCCCTTGTGTTTCCATGTTTATATTCACTTTGTTAAGTCCCCATTATGTGCCAGCAGAGCACTAGGGGCTGGGTGACACTTAGTGATGAGTATGACTAAATACTTTCTCCAGAGCTCACAGTCTTGAGCCTGTCACTATAAGCCTGCCAAGGGTAGGTCTTGGGATGATTCACTCTGCCCTGTGGCCTCCATGGTGGCTGGCACTTAGTAGGTACCCAGGAGCTGCCTCTTTAATGCAGCATCTTTATCACAGAAATGATGCAAAAACCTACAGGAGTGAAGTCTTATATTCTTTTCTCTTAACTAATCCATTCTGTGCGGAAACATATTTTCCTCATTTTTCATTGAGATTGGACGAGAGTAAGGATGCTACAAAAACTGACACCACACATTCAGGCAGTATCACCATTCATTTATGTGTCCTGGTTGAAAGAATTCTGGGCCACAGGCCTCGAGTTAGTGCTGGCTTCACCCTAGGTCACTGTGCAACCATGAAGCCCCTGGACCTCTCAGAGCCTGGGGCCACATAAGGCTGGCTCCTCTACCTGATGGATCAGGACATGAGAGGCAACAGGTGGAAAATGATGCTTTAAAACAAGGGTTCTGAGCTGGGTCTGTTGGTTCAGCTCTCAAAACTTCTAACTGAGGAAATAAAATGGTGGCCATCAGATGTAGGCTGCTGGCCCACACGGGGTTTTTTAAAAATTGAATTCATGTTTCAATATATGTAAATCAATAAATGTGATTCACCACATAAACAGAAGCAAAAACAAAGACCACATGATCATCTCAACAGCTGCAAAAAAAGCATTTGACAAAATTCAACACTCTTTCATGATAAAAAGCCTCAACAAACTAGGCAGAGAAAAAACATATCTCAAGATCATAAAAGCCATATATGACAAACCCACAGCCAGCATCGTACTGAATGGGGAAAAGTTGAAAGCATTCCCATTAAGAACTGGAACAAAACAAGGATGCCCCCTGTCACCATTTCTATTTGACATAGTCCTGAAAGTCCTAGCGAGAGCAATCAGGCAAGAGAAAGAAATTAAGGGAATCTGAATCAGGAAAGAGGAGGTCAAACTATCACTTTTTGCTAATGATATGATCTTATATACAGAAAATCCCAAAGACTCCACCAAGAGACTCCTGGAATCAATAAATTCAGAAAAGTCTCAGGTTACAAAAATCAACATACACCAATCAATATCACATCTATACAATAAAAAGCCTAGGAATATACTAAATCAAGAAGGTGAAAGATTTCTATAAAGAGAACTATGAAACACTGAGGAAAGAAATCACTGAAGATACAAACAAATGGAAAAACATATCATGCTCATGGATCAGTAGAATCAACATTGTTAAAATGTGTTTGGAACCAGAAAAAAGCCTGAATAGCCAAATCAATCTTAAGCAAAAGGAGCAAATCTGGAGGCATCACATCACCAGACTTCAAACTATAGTACAAGGCTATAGTACCCAAAACAGCATGGTATTGGCACAAAAAATAGAGACATAGACCAATGGAACAGAACAGAAACCCCAGATATAAAACCATCCACATACAGCCAACTGATCTTTGACAAAGCAGACAATAATATACACTGAGGAAAAGAGTCCCTATTCAATAAATGGTGCTGGGACAACTGGATAGTCACATGCAGAAGAATGAAACAGGATCCATATCTCTCACCACTCACAAAAATTAATTCAAGATGGATAAAAGACTTGAATGTAAGGCAAGAAACCATAAGAACTCTAGAAAAAAATGTTGGGAAAACTCTTCTAGATATCGACCTAGGCAAAGAATTTATGAAGAAGACCTCAATGGCAATCATAGCAACAACAAAAATAAATAAATGGGACTTGATTAAGTTAAAAAGCTTCTGCACAGCCAAGTAAATAATCACCAGAGCAAATAGACAACCTACAGAATGGGAGAAAATATTTGCAAGCTATACATCTGATAATGGGCTAATAACCATAATCTACAAAGAACTCAAGCAAATTAGCAAGAAAAAAATAAAACAACCCCATTAAAAAGTGGGTAAAAGATATGAACAGAATTTTTTTAAAAGATTGACAAATAAAAAAATAAATAAATAAAAAGATTGATAAATGGCCAGTAAATATATGAAAAAATGCTCCATGTCACTAATTATCAGGGAAATGCAAATTAAAACATTAGAAGATATTACCTTACCTCAGTGAGAGTGGCTTTTATTAAAAAGTCCAAAAACAGTAGATGCTGGCATATATGCAAAGAGAAAGGAATACTTATACACTGTTGGTGGGATTGCAAATTAGTACAACCCCTATGGAAAACATGGAGATTCCTCAAAAATCTAAAAGTAGATCTACCATTCAATCCAGCAATCCCACTACTGGCTATTTACCCAAAGGAAAAGAAGTCATTTTATCAAAAAAAACACCTGCACTTGAATTTTTATTGCAGCACAATTCACTATTGCAAAGATATGGAATCAACTCAAATGCCAATGAATTTGTGAGTGGATTAACAAAATGTGGTATATGTATACCATGGAATATTACTCACCCATGAAGAATGATGACTTAATGCCTTTTGCAACAATATGGATGAAACTGGAGACCATTATCCTAAGTGAAGTACCTGAAGAATAGAAAAGCAAACACCACATGCACTCATGTAAATTGGAACTAACAATGAGCACATATATGCATAGAGGGAAGTATAACTCAATGGAAATCAATCAGAGGCAGGGAGGAGGAGGGGATGGACAAAACCCTACCTAAAAGGTACAATGATCACTATCTGGATGATGGACACACTTATCACCCTGACGCAAGCATTATAAAAGCAATCTTCCTAACCAAAAACATTTGGACCTCTGTATTACTTTGAAATAAAAAAAATTTATAAAAAAAGAAAATTGAATTTGTTCCAACATTTAAAAGTTAGGAGACTTCATGTTTTAAAATAAGTTTCTCTTGCAAACTATCAGAAAATCTGACAACACCAGACCAGAAGCTGAACATGGAAATAGTCTTTCGTAGTTAAAGGTTGGCCTGTGCTCTCTGAATCACTACAGTTCCCACTTCAACCAGCTTTCCTCTTTCAGGCCACCTCCCTGGACCCTGTAGGTATCTGACTAGTTAATAAACCTGACCAGTTTAACTAGTGGTCCAAGGCAGCATGTGCCCAACGCCATCTAGGGATTTACAGTTACAGGCACAAGGTGGCCCCCAAGAATCCAGAGGAAGGATTACTCCAGGATGTTGGGAAGGGCAGGAGAAGCAGTAAAGGAAGTGGGTGAGCAATGTGTGTGGTCCTACTGGGGGCCCACGAGCAAACCACTCTGGCCAGAGTGGGGCTCTGTGCAGGGGAGCCTCGGTGGGGAGTGGTTAAGGCTGAGAACGGGAAGCTGTGGGAAGGAGGGCCCTGAATGCCAGGTAATGTTATTTTCAGCTTTTCACAACAGAAACTCCAGATACAATATGAGATTTAGGGACTAAGGCTGCCAAGTTCACCCCTATCCATACTGCCACCCCACCTCCGTAATGAGAGTTGGAGTGGAAGTCTAGGCCTCAGGAAAAAGAAGGATAAGTACAAAGTTCTGAAGACTCCCCTCAGCCTTCACGAACTCCTCCTCCTACAGGTTTTCTGAAGCAGCCAGAGGCATCCCACAAAGACCCAGGGGCAGCGACGGCAAACATCCAGGTTGAATTCTCCCAAAGCACCTCATGAAAAAGAATGGGAGAAAGAAAGAAGGGAAAAAACCTCCTTTCAGCTTCATTAGAGCGCTGGCTTAACTGAGCTAAAAATAAAACTAATTGCTTTTGCTGTTCTAATGTGAAAAATCAGTTTTTAAAGGATCAAGAATCTCTCCCTGGCTGGAGAAATCATTGAATCGGTAATAGACTGATTGCCAATGAATTATGAATGTCGTAATCAAGCCTTCTTGGAAGGCCAAAGTCTTGGTTACAAATGGGCACTATAATTAGAAATACGCTGAAGCTGTCTAAAGTCCACCCCCCACACACACACACTCCTTGTCTCTTTTTTAAGAGGGAAGAGGCATAGACTGCTCTTCGCAGGTATCTGGCTTGTTCTCACCATTTGAGAAGACACCCACACAAGGGAGCATAGGAGCACCATCCCTTCCCCGCTTTCCCATCTATAAAGCCCCGTAAGTCTCCCCAACAGTGGTAGGGAGAATGCTTCAGTTCTCTTCCTCTATTGCCCAGAATCCTACAAACTGAAGATAAACTAAGACAGCTACCAGCCTCTTTTCAAATCCAAGGGGACCAGGGTAGGGGTAGGGTGTCAGTGGTCCACACCTTAATCAGTGGATAAATCAGTTTGACCCAATCATTTCGTTTGAACTAGCTGAGCTCTGCAGGACTGAGAGATGGAGTGGATGGAGGGGTATATATCAGGGAAGGAAATGAGAAGGGCCCCGCTGAAGACTGAGGATCCAGGGAGGACAAATGTGCATAGGACTGCCTCCCAGCTCCAATCCCTCAACTGGGAAAGAGAAGAGGTCCCCCTAAAAAAGATGGATGATGGGAAAAGCCAATTTGGATTGACAGAGCCAATAAGAACAACAACATTCCTCCAAAAAAAAAAAAATTATCATGCCTGGGAAGGAATTACCTTACCTCATTTTTTTGAGGATAGATCCACTTTGAGCAAAAAATGGCTGAGAGTTGCTGTCTTTCCCCAAACCCGTTGCCTCTGACTTGGCCTCTACAGGTGAAATCAGTTCTAACCAGAAAGCTCCTTCAACAGAAGCTACTTCCAAGAGCTTATCGTATCTCAGCCCTGGGGTGTCCAGTTGGGGGAAGATCACAATTCTGCTTCTCTCTGAGCCCTGAACTGAAAATGAACCAAACTCCTCAATCCCTTTCCACTTGCTAAGTGCGTCCGGATGGTCTTAAATGACTGGTTCTCAGCCCTGATTGCACATTAGATTCACCTGCGAGATTTTTAAATGTTAATGCCTGGTCATTTCACACCAATTAAATGGGATATCTAGGGGTGGCTTCAGGCATTACCTGAAAAGTTTTAACAAACTTTCCAGTAATTCTGAAGTGCAGACATGGTTGAGAACCACTGGCTTAATCATTCCCTCCCAGCACCTGTTCTCTATCTTCCGGCCCCTCCTCTCATTTCCCAGACCTAGACTGAAGGGCAGAAGCCCTTCTAGTATGAAAGGCTCTGGAGGCACCCTTCGTCCCTCAGCATGGGTGCCAGGTTCTAGGACCTGTCTATGTAGCACCCTGAACAGCTCTCCAACACCCCAAACCATTCAATTAGAGGAGACCTAAAGGCGCATCTTATCCCGAGTAGCAAATAGGATTCATCCTTCGAGTCAACTCTGTTGCACAAAAAGTAGCTCTCTCGGGCACTATACTGAGAAATCTTTCTCAACAGGATGTGTCCAAGCTCAGTGGGAAAAAAATACCATGTTCAATTATCAATGTTGGCCAAGTGAGCACAGGAGGGAAATGATGATACAGAAGGCCAGCATTTGCCAATCCTCAAAAAATTCCCTCATCTGACTTATAGGAAAAAAGAAATCCACAGAAAGGAAGTGGTGTGCCCATTAAACAGCTCTATAAACCAAAATGTTAGCTTAAAAGATCTGATGTGTGCCCCATACCGCAGAACCTTTTTACTCCAAGTGAGGTCCGCAGACCAACAAGGTCGACATCCACTGGAAGATTCTTAGAAATGCAGAAGCTCGGGCTCCCCTCAAGGCTTACTGAATACACATCTGCATTTTAACAAGTCTCCCGTGTGATTGGTTTTTACAAGGAATTTTTGAAAAGTGCTGTTAGAAAGCAGACAGTGATGGGAATAGCAGTGGGCTCTGCCACAGTCCAGATGAGAAATACAGGGGGGAAATATCAGGCAAAGAACAATGCTAAGTAGTGTAAGAGACGGAAATGCCGTCTGAGCCTGGGAGGTGGGGAGATCCATGTGCATGCAAAAATACGGAAGGCTCCAAGGAGCAGGAGGACTTTGGGCTGGGCCCTTTAAATGGGTTTAGATGGGTGGAGAGGCCCCTGGCACTCTCCAGCAGCTCCCTCTCACCTCTGAGAGCCCACTCTCTCCCACCCTCTGCCCTCCCGTAGCTCTGGGCATAGATCCGTTGTTTCTGGCATGAGGCTTCTCTCCCCAGCAGTCTGGGGAGCTCCTTGAGCCAGGGATGGTGTCTTCTTGCCCTGCCTCCTATGCATGTCCTCATGGGACAAGGCTCATAAAGACCACACAAAACATTTTTGAATGAACACATGAGTGAGTGAATGAACAAGAGAGGACACACTGATTGCAAGAACACAGAGCCTAGCTCCATTCTGCCCCTCTCCATCACCACTACCCCAAAATGACCCCATGGAACTTAGGCTGGTGTCCAAAATGATCAGACTATGACTAAATAAGTAAATAAATAAATACAAACTTAATCTAAAATCCCAAACCTCACTCAGGTCTGGTTTGGCTGCCGATTAGCTGGAATCTCTTCCTTCTGGGAGAGAATGCCCCAGGCTCTGAGGTTCCCAGCACTCATGGCTGAACCTCAGAGAGAGAGAAGGAGAGGATAAGGCTTATAGAAAGGTGTGAAATCCCTGCCTAAAATGCTATGGGGCAGGAGAAAAACTCCCTCTGGAGGGTCATCGCTCCCTTAGTGAAGACGTTTCCTTCTGATATGACAGGATTCAAAGCTCCTCTGCATCTGGTTCTGCAGACCCTACCTGCTACCAGCCCCGCCCACAAAGTCAGATATGTGGAAGTCCTTTAGAGTAAAGAGATGTGCAAGGTAAAGCATCATCACTGCTGTATGATGTGAAGCCTCGAATGGAATGTTAGAGTCATAGGTATTTTCCATACGCTTATTTATTCGCACAGCCATGCATTCGTGAACACAGCAGAAAAAAAGAGTGCAGGCTCTGGGGTGACACAGCCTGCGTTGGAATCCTGGCTCTGGCACTTTTCAGTTGTGTGACACCGAGCAAGTTATTTAACCTCTCTACGCTTTAGGATCCTCATCAATGAGACGGAAGTAATACTCATACCACTTGTCTCACAGGGGTGCTCTGGGAATTAAAGGAGTGGATGCACATGTGAGTGTGTGGCTGGTTTCCTGGAACACGTTACTGATTCAGTAAAGGTCAGCAATTGCCCACCTCCTCTTCAGGGTGCCTCCCACTGCACATCTCTCGCCCAAGCCCATGCTACTGATGTTGCCTCCTGGTTGTCCAGCTTCTCCTGTGGGCACCACCAAGCCTGGTACAGGGCAGCAGCCCATGCTCCAAAGAAATCAGTTCCCTTCAACATTTGACTCTTTACAACTACCATTCCCTTAGGATATATTCTCAGCAAACTGGAAAGAAAGTATTTTATAATCTAATGTATGTGGGGATGTTATAGGCTTATAGATGTCTACATTCTTTTAAAGGTACAGAATATCTGCAAAAAGGAACCTAAAGATAGCAATGCCTCAACAAAAAGAGATTAAGCATTTGCACTGGAATTTCAGGAACAGCTACAGATCAGGCAGTTAAGTGTTTTTAAATCGAATAAGAAGAGAAACCTGAATGCCCAATTGTATGGAAAATCTTCTCTCTAACTCAATACCAGAGGACAAGAAGGCTCTAGAAAGAATTTCAAGGTAGATGGATGATTTGGTTAGTTTATTGTTCTAAACTGTGAGTCATTCTTTTCTGGGTAAGAGTATATAAGGGCATATATGTCATTCCCACCAACAAGAGTCCTCCTACAACTGTAGACTGCAGGGACCACCTCTGCCACTAAGGTCAAAGTGCTCACTAGGATAGTGAGCCCATGAGCTGATCCTCCCTGAGCACTCTTCAAACATAAATCAGCAGAAATCTCCTCTATTTTCTCACCTCTATCCAAGGAAAACATCCATCCTCCCTCCAGATGGAGGACGTGGTTCTAACAGCAAGAAGACTTCTTCTGATGTCTCTAGGGTAGACCATGTGTGTCAGGAATGTGTGTAGGGGGGACCTGGGAGGCCAGGGACAGTGGTGCAGGAAATTTTGGGGGTGCAGGATTGTCTCTGAGCAGCATCTCAGACCCCATTCAAGGGTGTTTCAGGAATCCAGAAAGAAGAGGTGGAACTTTATTTTCTAGCGTGTTCCACTCAGTTGCCTTCCTAGAACTCTTCTACCACTTCCTTGCCTTCATCATGTCACGTAACTTCACACACATGCACCACCACACAACCAAGACAATAATAGCAGATGCATCAAATGCATAGCAGAGGGTGTCAGAAGAAGCCCTGGCCCCTAAATGGTATAGACTTCACCTTTGCGGGACTTGCACCTATGAGCAGGTAAGGAGCAGCTGGCCCACTCCTCCTTTTTGCAGAGGATTGTTCTGAGTCTCAGTACAAGGGCATCACTCATCCTAGGTCAGAGAGTGAGCCGTAACTGGGTCAGGACTAGAACTCAATTTTTTTTTGCTATCTCCTGATGAGAGCTCTTCCACTGGGTGACTTCACACAAGTAATTTCTGGCAGTGGCTGAAAATAGATAACCCAAAAGATAGACGAGCCTACAGATTGAGGGTTCTTTCAATCTTGACTTTACCCTGAGCCTCTGATGCAATGAAGTCTTGGTTATGTGCGCATTCTCAGCCTGCCTTGATACTGTCACCAATATGATTCTTGCTACAGTGCAGCCTTTGCCTCCTCTTCTGACAATGGGCCAACCCTCCTGGCTGCTGGAGATGTTCCTAGTCAAGGAGCATCTACCCCAATATAAGTAATGCTACTAGAAACCCCTGTCCAGAACAGAGCTGGCAATTGTTATCAATGAGTGATGAACCTCATTGATATAGTCATAGCTACCATCAGAGAAGTAGAGATGCACATACAGGAGGCAATTAGATCTCTAGGCTCTCAGCCAACAAACATCCTCAAATAGCAACCAGAAGGCTGTAGGTCTCTCCATGCTTAAACATTCATTCCTCTCCACATTCTACAAAAATAGAAGACTGTTCAGGGGGAAAATCAGTAATATAGGAAGAAAAGCAATAGATTCTTATCTGAAAAATATTGTCTCACTCATATCTCTTATTAGTATCATCTACATTCTTGACGAATGTGTCACTTCTGGGTACTGCTCATTTTTTTTCCTACTGAACAGAAGAGTCTCATACTCAAGAAGGTGGGGCTGAGAGGATGAACTAGAAGAAATTGCTCCAATCCAATCTTTAAATGCTACCTAAGAAACAAAAATGAGGGATTCTCTTTAGCCTCGATGGATGTGAGATGCAATAATGGATCACTTAGGAAGGCTGGAATCTCAAGTGATAGTTGGTCATCAGGAAAGGAGGCCAAATGACATAAAAAACTGAAGAGTAATGAAGAAAGAATGAGTTTTAACATCAGAAAGCCCTAGATGTCAATTTCAGTTCTTCTATTTACTTGCTTGTATCCTTGGACAAGGTTTTTAAACTGCCTGGTACTCAGTCTCCCCATTTAAAATAGAATCATACTATGTGATCCATAGGAATGTTATTAAGATTAAATAAGCTACTGAGTGTCAAGTGTGTGGAATACAACAGACACTCAGTAAATGGAAACCAATTATATAATGACTTTTCAATTTTCCCTTAAGGTTTTCAATCTTCCCAAACCAAAAGTTGGCATATTTTGTTGCAGTGACTTTCAGATCTTTTTTAGGGAACAAAATGTATTCTTGAAAATAAATCAAACAGACAAAATTGAAACTTCTATGGTCCCATCATCCTCTTTCCTCCTGGGGGGGTCCCTGAGACACCACCCCTGCACCCTAGGAAATGATTGGTAGAAGATGAGCCAGTTACATGGGAAATGGAAGATCTGGATTCTAATAGCTGTTGTGCCACTAACTCCTAGAGAGACCTTGGACAAGCCACTTCCCTCCCAGGATCTCAGTTCTCTCATTGTTAAAGTGACGGGGCTTAGGTATGTGACCACTAATAGTTCTCTGACTTCCAGAACTCAAGGAAGACTCTGGTTACTGGATCTGGTTATTGGTTTTAGTGTCTTTTCCCTAGGCCTACCCTAAACTATTATGCTGAATAAATATTTATGAGATAATTATATCCCCACGACTAGGGCACTCTTACTTCTATTAAATGAAATAATACCATCATATGTTGCCTTGCTCCACACCTAAACACTTAAATAGGGAAGAATATAACATGCAACTATTACACTAAGAGTAAGCCAAGGATTCTGGGAATGAGACTGTGGTTTTGGTTATGGAGGGAAAGAAGCATAAAGTGATGCATCTACCTTAGTCCAAAGACCTTGAAATAGTCCCCAAAATATGAAATCAGGAGCTGGAGTACTATGGGATTTTAAGGCCACATTATTTCTCTTCAAAAGGAAATACACTTACCCTCAGGATTGCTTTTTCTGAAAGAAGATAAATACTTTTCTATTACTTGTAAGCCTTAGTTTATGTCCAGAGAGTGTATTACCTAGGGTCAAGTTGTCCTACACTGAGCGAATGGCAGGAACTTGAGCAGGTGGCATGGATAGGCAAATTCTTGATGGGGGCGGGTGAGGAAAGAGGGTAGCGAAGGGGCCTGGCTCAGGCAGGACTTAAGGAGTCCACAGAGTCAAGTGCAGGTCTGGGCAAGATGACTGCCAGAGTAAAGCCAAAAATCCTGTCATTCCAGCAAAAGCTATCTGAACGGGTCCGCAGGAAGGGCAGAATGAGGTTTAATGAGAAGTTGATATTAATAGTAAGGCTATAATTTTGAAAACACAAAGAAGGCAGACAGGGTTGCGTGGTGTACAACAAGGGGCCTGAACTACTTCCAGCTCCTACCCTTAATATACACAAAACTCTGTTTTGTATACCTCTAAGAAACGACAGTAGGATCAAGTAAAAACACATTTTAGAGTCCCTCGAAAATTTAAAAATGCCTGACAAACATAAGATGCTACTTGTTAAGGTATTGGAATCAAGAGAATCCAAGTCTGCGATCAGCACCACCGACAGCTGCCAGTGGGGCTACATGTTTCCCAGGTGTTCCTTGAGCTGTCGGTGTTCCAGAATGGGCCTTCTCCCTGAAATGACTCTTAGAATTTAAAGGGCCATAATTTGTCAGAGTAGGTCCAAATTGCCTGTAAAGGATACCCAACATATATGTCATGTGGCAATGTGATGTTTTCCAGTAAATGAGTATAGCTCAATGGGGGAGCTTACTTAGCAAACTACATGGAGCTAATTCCTCAGTGTCCTCTTAGAGCTGAGAAAGGACCCTGCAACACATCAGTAGAATATAATCTAGAGTAGGGGTCAGCACATATTTCTTCAAAGGGCCAGATAGTAAATATTTTAGGCTTTGCAGTCCATACAGTTTCTGTTGCAACTACTCAACTTTGTCATTACAACACAAAAGCATCCATAGTCAATTTGTAAACAAATGGGTGTGGCTGTGTTCTAATAAAATTTTATTCACAAAAAAAGAAGGTGGGATAGATTTGATCTGCAGACTGTAGTTTACTGACCCCTGATCTAGAGGGGAGGTTGCAGGTCATTTTAGCCAGCACTGGGTAACCCCTGGTGTTAGACACACAACACATGACCAATTTGGCTGTGCAAAAAGGGGGGCTTAAGAAGTGTGAACCATCTGTTATTATCCTGAACCTCAACATTAGGCTTTACTACAAATATCCACTTAGAAAATCTCAGGTAGTCCTAGCAAACAAGGGGTAAATGTGGAAAAGATCAAGAAAAGGTCAAAAAAATTGTTCAACAGTTATGAAATGTTAATAGAAAGGAGAACCATGGACATGTGGAGTTTTAGAGTTGACCTTGTAAGAGATGCAGTGCTTCAACTGGTAGAAGTATTTTCATAATAATTAATAAGAGTGGACCACTGAGAACCGCATGAAAGGGGAAAACCTCGACACAGCAGAGACAACTTAAATTAGATACAAGAAAAAGACTCCACGTCAATTAGGCATGTCATGCTAGGACCAGCACTGGGAGATTTGCCTATGTTATTGAATTAAATCCTCACCACTCCCCCTCAGTGGACCATTACTTCTATTCAAACCTGAAGGAGCCAAGGACCAGAGAGATAAAGTCACATACACAAGGAAATGCAGGTAACGAGCAAAGAAACCAAGGTGGAATGGAAAACGATTTAACGTCAGAGCTCATGCTCCCCCAACACCCACTCTCTGCACGCAGAGGCAAAGGTCTAAGTCACTTTAGGAAGGAAGCTGAGGCACTTGTCCCTGAGAGATTCAAGTCCAGAGAGTTTGGGGCACATCCCTCCTCCAACACATCTTCATTTCACCTGGGGCCACTCAGTTGGCCAGTCTCCAACTCTCTCTATTGCCTGCTCCATGCAGCTACCCAGATTGGAAACCATTAGGAACCATTCTCCCACCCTAAGGACTGTCTCCCTTCCTGACAGGCAGGAGTCCCCGTGACCTTCATGCAGTGCCCTGGACAAGGCAGGTGACAGAAAAAGTGGGATCTTTGAGGGGAGTGAGCTTAGAGGAGATGAGACTGTCTGAGGACTGGGGGGAGGCTCCCACAGTTATCCGACCACTGCCTTCCCTGCTCACAGCAGGTCTGAATGGCAGCTGCAAGCTGCACGTGAAATCTATCCCTTAGTGCTGCCAAGTCAGGTGGGAGGGGGGCGGTGTTAAAGCAAAGCTATAATATGCCTGCAATAAAAGTTTACCAGCTTTTATATAGGTTCCCGATAATGAGAGGAGATATTTCAGCAGCTCAGATAGTGTCGTGAGAGGAAAAGCAATTCCTGGCATCGCCTCTTTAAGGTGAGAATCTGCCTCCCCCACGTGGTTCATAGCTGGGAGTTTTTCCCATTTAAAGGAGACTACATCAAATTATGTGTGCCTTTCACACTCTATCATGGTTTATAATGATTCCTGTAGAGAGTTTAGAAAGGGAACTTTTCATTGAGGTGAGTGGTGAATTTTTATGCCCCCAAACCTTGGAAGAGTCAAGAGTTACAGTAACAGAGGGGTAAGGAAGTGAGGGATTTTGGAAGGCTGTAGTTTAGGGCCAGGAACAGGATGTGAAGAGGTGTGTCCTCGAGTTGTAGACCTTGGGAAATAAACTAGGGCTGGATCCTAGCGCTGCTGCTTTAGACAGGGACTCTAAGAGGCTACGTCCCCATGAGGTGGTCAGAAACTTGACAGGAAGTGTGGAGAAGAATCTCCCAGAGTAGCTGGGAAGCGGGCGCAATTGCGTAGGCAGAGAGAAAATGAATGCCACCTGGAAGCAGAGGGGATGCACTCAGAGATGCTGGCGTGGGACAAAAGAGGGTGGGAGCCGAGGTAAGGGGCAGTACAAGGGCAGCCAGGAGAATGGTAGATGAACCTGCTGTGGG